>JAMKCH010033395.1:0-44540 GCA_023653785.1 Ophioderma brevispina
TAATGGGGTTGTGTAGGGTTCACTATAACTTGTGCAAAAACATGAGGCCTAACTCTTGCTTTGGACAGGACTCACCCGACTGGGGTCTGAATAAGGCAAATTTATGCATATTATTGTCTCTAATTAGCTTATTTTCATATAACAAGAAAACAAAAGCTCAAGTAACAAAATAATTATCATATACAATATTCCTTGTGAAATTTGCCACATTGTGATACCAAGGTCGATATACTTTGGACCATGTATGACCATTTTGACCTTTGACCTCGTGTCAGGGTCACTAAAGGTCAAGGGAAAAAATGGCAACATCATTTTTCTGAATAGTCAGACCCAGTAGAATACATTTATAATGGTTGCCAACAATTAACATGAACTTCATAAAATCACTCTCTGGAGAACATAGGACCCTCCACTATACATAGAACGGACCGATCTTAAATTGATAACCGAATCATCTGATGACAACGATCATTCTGAATCAACATTTATTGAAATTATTGCCCCAAATAACAAAAACATCATCGTCGGTAATGTGTATCGTGTATTAGATTATCCAAAAAAGAATATTATGCACAGAAACTTGATAGTTGCAAACAAAATGCTAAACAGACTTGGAACATTTTGAATACAATCCTCGGTCGTTCTATTAGGCCTAATCTCCCATCTGCATTTAACATTGACAATGTTCTAACTTCGGATCCTCATATTATTGCTAATCACTTTAATTCTTTTTTTTTTGTTAATATCGGACCAAATTTAAGCAATAACATTAAAAAGACTAATGTTAAATTTAATTCTTATTTAAACCATGTTAATTCTCCTCTCGGATCACTTTTTCTTTTCCCCACATCACCAGATGAAATAATTACTCATTGTAAATCACTCAAGTCAGGTACAAGTAGCGGTCATGATGATATTAAACCTGATGTAATTAAAGCTGTTAGTACAATAATTGCAAACCCACTTAGTCATATTTTTAATTTGTCAATGTCCACTGGTGTTGTCCCCAATGAATTAAAAATTGCTCAAGTCGTCCCTATATTTAAAAATGGTGATCGCTCCGATCCCTCAAATTATAGACCTATTTCAGTTCTCCCCGGTTTTTCGAAAATATTAGAACGTTTAATTCATAAAAGACTTTATAATTTTATTTCTCGTTTTAGCTTATTACATGAATCTCAATTTGGTTTCCGTCCTAAGCATTCTTCTCTTATGGCTACCCTCGAAGCATATAATAAAATTGTTTCCGACCTAGACAACAAACGTCATGTACTAGGTATTTTCCTGGACCTCTCGAAGGCATTCGATACTATTAATCATGACATTCTGCTTTCAAAACTTGCAACATATGGTATTCGCGGGACTGCCTTCGAGTGGTTCAAGAATTACCTTACAAGTAGATCACAATATGTTTCCTATAATAAACATAAATCAACTCATTTACACACAACCTGTGGTGTTCCACAGGGCTCAATTTTAGGCCCTTTACTTTTTATTCTGTATTTAAATGACATAATTTATTCAAGTAAAGTTTTTAAATTTATCATTTATGCCGACGACACAAATCTACTTGTTTCCCATAAAAACTTTAATGAACTCATACAATCTGCAAATAATGAATTAAATGAAATCGCTATTTGGTTGAAAGCAAAACAAATTATCTCTCAACATCAAAAAAACTACATTCATGCTATTTAGAAATATACACAATACTCGAAATTCATATCCTGAAAATATAGTCATACATATTGACAACATACCGATTCTTAGGGTCTTTCACACAAAATTCTTAGGTGTAATTTTTGATGAAACTTTAACTTGGAAACACCACAACACCTACATCACAAATTTAGTTTCCAAATATACTGGCATTCTTTTCAGACTCAAGCATGCACTATCTACAGATATACTTTTTTCTCTGTATTCCAGTTTAGTTTTACCTTACATTCAGTACTGTTGTATGATTTGGGCTGATAAAAATAACTCTGGTTTGCATTCAATCCATATTAAGCAAAAAAAGATTATACGGCTGTGTGCTGATGCTTACTACAACGCACATACACCCCATTTGTTTAAAAAATTAAATACACTTAATGTTTTTGATATACACAAACTTCAGGTTGCTCTTTTTATGTTCAAGTTCAAAAACAATTTGCTTCCTAAATTGTTTTCAAATTATTTTACAAAATGTAGATCTATTCATTCTTATGAGACTAGGTCTGCACAGGCAGATCTATATAGACCCACAAATTTTACTACCGACCTTGCGAGGAATACTATTAAAACGCAAGGCCCATTACTTTGGAATGATATTAATATCAGCATCCGAAACTGTAATACTCCAAAACACTTTACTTGTAGCATTTGTTGTTGCATGTTTATTTAGATTTATCACATACACGTTTGTTTGGTTAAATAGTAGGTGCTTGTAGGCATATCTGTGCATTTTTCATGTATGTATGGTCACAATGTAGGTTGAGAGAGCAGTGTGTACAATGGGTCAGTGGGTATGCCTTCGCATAAGCCACTATCAGCGATTTCTTCGCGATGTAATCAGGTCGTGCCCCCTATTTTTCAGCAATAGTCCACTTTTTGGCACTGTTATGTTGGAAATTGTTGTAGCAAAGACCCCTGTAGGTGGCTAAGCATAACGCGCCGTATTTGTCAAGCTATTATGCTTTTTATGCTTTGTTTACTAATAAAAGTCGGGATCCGACTTTTTAATGCCCAGAAACAGTCGTGAATGGTATCTCCAAGACCGCTTTAAAATGCCTAAGTGTCTGTTTTTCACAAAGAAAGGCAATATAAGGTGTTGATATGACCTATCATTGGCAGTTTGTAGCCAATATGGGCATTTTGATTTTGATTTTGGAGTGAGGTGGCTGATAGTGGCTTTAACTGGTATGTCTAAATTTTATTTGCGCAATCACCTTATTGCCATATTTTTGCCATATTATGCTATAATCTTATTGCTTATAAGTGCATTTTGCTTTATCAATCCATTTCTTATTATTATATTACTACGCATTGTGATAACGTAGATCAGTGTCTTACAGGTACGTATGTGGGTACATATGCACATGTGTATGTTTGTTTATAAACTTAAACATAATTATGCGTGTGCATATGTATGCACATATACTTATGCATAATTAGCTTGCTAACTTACTTACATTATTAATGTTATTTTGGGTGGCCAAACTTGTTCGAGCTTAGGCTCATTTTTGGCAGCCCTCCATTGTTGTAATCCATGTCTTCTGTTATGTGTAAATGGAAAATAAACTGAAACTGAAACTGAAACCCTCTTATCTAAGAAATGATTGGTTATAGTAAATTTATAGGCCTACGACCTATAAATTTATTTATAGTCCGTCAATAAATCTATAAGCATGCGGTGCAAGCTTTCTATTTGCGGCGGACCCTCGTAAAAGAAATGATTGATTCAGTAAATATATAGGCCTGCAGCGCAATCCTCTTACCTAAGAAATAAGTTCAGTAAATTTATAGGCCTGCGGCACAATCCTTTTGGCTAAGCAATGATTATTTCAGTAAATATATGCCTGCAGTGCAATCCTCTTACCTAAGAAATGATATTAGTTCAGGAAATCTGTAGACATGTGGCACAATCATCTCAGCTAAGAAATGGTTAGTTCATTAAATATATAAGCCTGAGGCGCATCTTTCTTAGCTGAAAAATGGTAAAATAGGCCTGCAGCGTAATTCTTTTATAGCTGAGAAATTATTGGGGGGAGGGGTTACCACTCCCGCGGGAGTTCGTTATAAAGCATCCGATGCTTATGATTTTGATAACAGTGCATAGTCTTCTATCTATTGCTACCAAAATAAGTACTAACATACCTAGTATGGCGTAACAATGACGTCATAAAGTCCACGAATCAGCAAAATTGGCATTTTCCACAGAAAATATGCGAAAATCCAATTTTGCGCTTAAAAGGTGGAAATATTGGATTTTCATGCTGCGGTTTTCAACTCTAATTAATGGCAATTGACTAGTATTACAAAAACATAGAGTTTTAGAGCCATACTGTGCAGAATATTTTTAAAAATGGATGGCAACCACCCCTCTCACCCTTCGACTTTGAGGGCATACCCAAACTCCTGATAGTACCTTCACATATTTTTTTTTTTTTTTTGCTTAAATGACCGGAAAGGATGAGGTAAAGAGTATCCAGAAGCTTTTTACAAAAGCTTTTGGCATTTTAACGCGCCGGAGGAAAGTTCACTGGGGGTGGTAGCCACCCCTTGTTAAGACGAGGGTAAAGTTTATCATAGAAAGAGGAATATAAACCAGGAAAGAGCAATTCCTTTGAGTGTTACATTACGAACCCTTCATAATTAATTGAAAATGATCTGAAAACCCCCAGGGGATTCTCACTTTTGGTTTGGGTAGGGATGTGCGGCCGGGTGTTTGAACCACTACCCCGAAAATATACCAACAATGACAGATTTGCTACCTATCCCTATACCTGCTTTGGTGGAGGTTTGGGGACGAAGCCCCAGAAGGTGAGCGATAGCTAACAATTAAAATGTATTTTGAGCCATATTCTGGCAGCACTATTTTTCACATTTGTGGTTTGTAAGCATTCTTTGTACCTGATTGATCACTGTAAAATATACTTGAAACAGAAACGCAGCCCTTTCTTATACGAATTTTCAAGAAAAAGGGACCGTTCATTATACCAAAACGGAAATACCGCACATCCCCGTACTCACTTTTCCACTTCTATGATTGCAACTTTTGTATCAAAGAATAGTTTTAAGTGTCTTCTATTCAGTGGTGCCAAAAAGGTACCAACATTCCATTCCCCATAGGTAAAAAGGTACCAACATTCCATTCCCCATAGGTTTACTTTTGTGATGTCATATTGAACGTACACCCTCGCAATATAAGTATATTACTTGGTTAGTTCATGCAAGTTAAACGGAGTTCTTTTGTTTGCTTTTGCTTTTGTTTTGTTCTGTTTTTGTCTTGTTCTGGTATTTTTTGGCTAAAAAAACAAAGCAACTAACACTTAAATGCCTAAGGTGTTTTCACTCACGTTAGTAGCAAAGGTGTCCCCAAAGGAGACAACTTTGAGGGGTCATAAGACAAGGCCAAAAGTGCAGTATAAATGAGTTCCGGGTAATTACCTTGAAAATAGGGGCAAATCGTTGCTTTCGAAATGCGGCAAGAAATTTTATTTTTTAATAAAAAAAAACGCATCGATAAGTAAGTAAGTAAAATAATATGAGAAGAATGAGAGGAAAATATTATTATAACTAATGTAAAATTTGTTATGCTGATTTACTTTAATCATATCAAAAATTTACACAATGAAATATAGACAATTTCACTCCAATAACCCCCAAATTCGATGCCTATACTCTTGATGCATTGGAAGTTGTACTATAATGTAGATGCATACCAGTGTCAATTTCATTTATTGGTGATTTTCATAGGGTCCTTTCCCCCCTCATAACTCAACTTGTACACGTTTATATTTTTTGCATCATGCAGTTTCGGATTCCTGAGATTTCAAGCTTCATTTTGATATATGATGCACTTTGTTCAAATTAGGTCACCGGTTACTCGGGCTCTTGCTGCAGCACTATAAGTGGGATATGCTAAAAATCTTTATTTTGATTTGATTAAATAAAACATAGGCTGATTTTCGTATTTGCTCCAATACAAAATTAGAAATTTCACAATTTTTGTTCCAAAGAAATACTTATCAGCTTTTATCCTTTCAGATAGGAATATTTTATGGAAAGCTTTACATCAGTACAAAAATAAGAATTTTCATTTTTTTCAGGGACACATAATATGTGAAATCCCTCCATGCACCTTTATTTCACACCTAAAATGAATAGGCCAAAAAGGACATGTCCATATATGCAGTAAAGTAGCAACTTAAATGCCATACTAAATTGAATTATGTGAACACTGCCAAAATATACCACGTGACTTTAATTTTGTTTGTAATTTGTGTGTGAGCTTTGGTAAAATAATTTAATTTTCACTTGACAAGGACTGTGTTTCAATTGTGGTGTTGAACTATTAATAGTTAAGCATGGACTACGCCTATGTAAACCTAACGATATATAGGCCTAAATGTGTTTAATAACTTACGCAGGACCACAAAATATGCCAAATTTATGGCCATTACTTTTAAATCAATGATATTTGTTATTGAAAATCCTGGTTATTTGCATTTTCAACATCCAAAGAAAGGCAATTTTTGTGGTATAGCCCTTAAATCCCTAAATGTCACTTTTTGCCACTTCTCAAGAATCACTGAGCAGACCACGGAGCCTTGTGTTTGGGGGAAATTGCTCCTAGATCTAACAAGACAAATAAACGCTACCTTCTTTTTTGCGGCCATGCGGTGTTAGTCAGGTTTGTTGTCATTTTTCTCTAGGGACGTAAGGGGTATAATTTTAAATCGTCCCGATTTTAATCGGCAAGATATCTAACGAATTTATGCTCGGTGCATCTGTCGGTGTTTGCATGTAGGGGGTTTGTCAATCTGTCTGTGAAACTTTTAACAGACTTTAATTAAGAATAACTCTATATTCTTTGATATCTTGGTTTGTTCAATATCTATTGGATGACCTATCAAGTACAACTCTCCCTATTAAACTTCTTGTCAAATGCTAAGACGTATTATGTTTGCATATAAATTACTCAATTATGTTACCATGATGGTGCAAAATCCTAGGATGAATCATACCTACTAGTCCCAGCCAAATCAATTATTTCCCAAAATAATGTCTTATAATGATATTACCACTTGTTTAAAACTTAAAACTGACAGTCACATGTGAATAGCATTCCTTATTTTAAAATACCAAGCATGTTGTTTACAATAGATCAACATGCATTATATCCTTAATCTCTTCAAAACTCACCTGACAAAAAATCACAGAGCAATCCCCTGCCTTGATTAGTGGGAAATTGCTTCTATATCTGACAACAAAAATACCGCTACCTCACTTTTTGCGGTGATTGACAGATTTTCCTCTTGGGACGTTAGGGATATGCTGTAGCATAACATTGACCCAGACCAAGGCTAACTAAGGCTGAAAACCACTGTGAGTTTTGTCTGAGACAGTTTATATGGTCCTTGGTTGTTGGTTCTAAAAAAATCAAGACTTCCACAAGGTAAGACAAAAGGGTCGATATACCAAAGAATGGTGCTGCACTGAAAACGCTTTGTCTTAACTGGAAGCTGTGAATTTTGTGACTATTGCGCAAAAGGCGACCATGACTGTCTAACCTTGTAGGAGGAATGATACATTTAGTCCTATCATTCTTAGGCAGCCCTTGGGCAAACCTACGACAATTCTCCACTCATCTATCAAGGTGCGTCAAGTCTGCAATCATTAAAAGCTGTACCATACGAAATGCAGTCACCACCAATAATAATTCGGCATCGTGGCAGGCTCTTTTTTCTCTTTCAAGATCACTGCTTTCTTTCAAGGTAATAATACTTGAGTGCCACACAGTATCGGCATACTCAATAATCGGTCTTATGTAGCCGCTGTACACAGTACATAGCTTATCCTTATCAAAACCCATTTTTCCAGGGATCTCAAGTTAAGAATTAAGAATATGGTATAAAGGGCACTAAGTTCATATGCAAACTCTTTTACTAGCCTTGGGGAATGTTATGTGGACGAGCAGCTTTAGCTGAATTCATTTTTATCCACCTTAGCATTAACCTTCCATGGGTATAACTGAGATTTTTTCAGCAGGCAGATATGCAGAAAAATCACTAAAATTCATGTTAGGTCATAGCTCGCCAAACAACATTTCTTTCATGAATTTTGTTCATCTTCGCTTCATTTTCCAATAAATGATGACATATACGGTCAAAGTTAGATGAACTCACAGTAGAAGTTCGAGGTTTATTTATGAACAATGACAGCTCAATCTATATAAATCGGGCGTTGATAACACCGATAATCTTTTCAAATGCATGGGTGATAACAATACCTCTGAATTTTCATATAAAAAAGAATCTGAAGTGCTTTGTACATGTACTTTGAATGCCGGGCGGATTTGCTGAATATCAATAGCGCCATTATTTGCTGGAGTCAATGTTGTATGATGTACATCACTCGTCACTGATATTCAGGGGAAGAAATTGAATGCCATTTTATTAATTTTAAAGAAAATGTGTAACTTTTATGATTTATATACGCGCGTTTTATTCATTACAAATATTGACATGAATTATGGTGAAAAGTGCACAATTTTTACATCCGTGCGATGGGCTATTGCGCTTACACCATACACTTTGAAAGCAAGTTTTATGTTGATATCTACTCTAGAAGACCTATATTACATATATTTAGTTCATATATCTTAGTTAGGTCAGGTTTTCTTTGAAGCTCTTTGAGGGCCTACTACTGGAAGAAAGAGATAAGAAGGAAGCACATCGACCCACTTTGGCTTTTGAACGATCTATCTGCCGCCCCATAATTGCAATTGTTATTCATATCCTCACAAGTGGCCCTTCCGAGGATTATCCTAATCCGATTTTCTCGCTCGAGAAAATTCGCAGTTCGTGGTTGTTTCTCCATCGCGTAAAGATTCCTGGTCATCGGGAATCAGCACGCGATGAATGCTGCGAAGAAAATATTGAAACATATGGCGGCTAACATGTAAACCGGTCAACACGCCCGGGGGCCGGGGTTCTTGTGGTTCTGGTTCTGGTGAGCTACTGCATAAACTCCTCGCTGGGATGTAACATGCAGGCGCGTTGTGACTGAGCAGCATGCATTAATTTTTGAAGTGGGCTTGGCTAATAACTTTGCCTAAGTTGATGTCTTTAATCCCAGACTTGAAGGAAGCAAGAGTAGGAGCATCCCTGACTTTTGGTGGGAGACAGTTCCATTCAGCAAAGGATCTTGGGAACAAAGAGTATTTGAAACAGTCCTTTGTGGTAAGTAATTTATTGAAAGCAGTAGTAGATTGTTTCATGGTAGAGACCCCTTGTCTTTGCTTAACCTGGTAAGAGTCAGTGTCAACTGCAACCAATTTGTTAAAAGACTTGTAGATGAGTGTCAATCTTTGGACTGCTCTACGATGTTCCAATGGCTCCCATTCCAGGTGGTTTAGCATTTCCGTGACATTAGCTTTCTTTTTGTTGTTTTTTAAGACAAATCTAGCAGAGCGTCGATGACAACTTCTAACTGAGATATTGAGATTTTTTTGATAAGGGTCCCATACCGACGCACAGTATTCAAGACGTGGCCGGACTAAGGTTTTGCACGCCACAGCTTTAACTTCAGGTGTACAGCTGTACAAGTTCCTACGAAGACGCCCAAGAATTTGGTTTGCCCTGTTAGTGACATTCTGGATATGTTGAGCCCAACTTAATTTGCTGTTTAATTCTACCCCAGGTAGGGTGTGGTTAGTTGTACGTGGGACCTGGATTTAGATGTACGTTGCCAGAGATGAGAATTAGTAACAGTATATGCATGGAATTATTAATAGATTCTTGGATTTTGGTCGGGAACCCATGCTCGTTCCAAAGGGTCGCTGTTGAATCCCTTCCTTTTGTGCGGGTGAATGGATAAACAGATTAAAATCGGATGGTGGAAGTCGATGTGCTTCCTTAACTTTTTCTACCATGGTTATAGACAAATTAAATGGACACAATGGCATGAACAAATGACAGAATGAAAATGACCCTTACTGAAATCAATTCCACGAGTTTGAAAATAATTTGAATGTTTACATTCTGTAAAAACAGTAAAAACAGGAAGAGATCCTGGGGAGAGGTGGCAGTTTGTGGCAATTTCTGGAACAGAAAAGTACTTTGCAAGTTGTTCACATCGCTGACAGAATTTACAGTGTATCAAGCATGTTTTGCGACACAATTCAAAAGCATTCATACCGGTGTAGAAGTAATTATAGTGCGGCGTACTCATAGTCCGGGAACAATGGTGAACAATAGGGCAATCGATTCAGTTGATTCTTTACGCAACATTATAGTCGATTCGCGTTGATACGTTCGTCCCCCTGGAGTTTTGGACCTATTCAATTAAGTCGGAGAGGGAAAATGAAAAAATTCAAATGCACGTGCCACACCGGATTATCTTGGAGGACACTCCGGTCATAATAACTCACTCACCTGCCACTAAATACAATTTCGTTCATGTATGGAAACGCACAATAGTGTATTTCAGGCCTTAACATTCCTCACAATAACATGATTAACAGACGTCCCTGCGCCTCATTGAATTTTTCACCTCCGCAAGAATGGTACGGGGTCACGTTTTATATCAGATGAATCGAGTATAGTTTCAGGCTTTATTCCGTTATCGTCTATGGAGCCCCGGACTGTGGCTCCCGCCGGACTATATCTGCTTTCACACCGGGATTCAGGCATTGTACTTTAGGCCTGTAGTAAGATATTGATCTGGCAAGTGAAAGATGGATTAGCCGGGATTAGCAAATATACAATAGCGATGGTCTGTGAGCTGATGACAACATGCTTTTCAAGTTTGGTAAATGCTGGGAGTAATGTCAGCATCCTTCAGTTCCAGAAATTGCCACAAACTGCCACCCCCTCGGAACTCTTCCTGTTTTTACTGTTTTTACAGAATGTAAACATCCAAATTGTTTTCAAACTCGTGGAAGTGATTTCAGTAAGTGTCCTTTTCATTATGTCATTTTTTTCATGCCATTATGTCCCTTTAAAGAAAAAGTTAGTCAGAATAGCATTCAGAGATTGAAAATTTCAAAAAAATAGATTAAGCAAACAAGTCTTGTATACATGCTTGTGAAGAGGACTGCCATTCCGTCATTGTGTTGATGATTTGGAATGTCAATGGATAAGCTCACACAAGAATTTGTTCATACCTACAAAAGTTAAAAATGGCATGACGGCGGGGGGAGGGCACATTTTAGATGGGAGTGTATCAATTAAATGAATGTTGAAACTACCATTGTGTAAATTCGCCTACTACACTTTATAGCAGCAAATGCAATACAATCGCAAACATTGCGGAACTCATCGTTTTAAATAATTTTCTTAATGAGGGTAGATGCAATTTGAAACAGTTTAAGCAATTTTTATCCTTTTAAAAGGTCCAAAGGGGTATTGTTATTTATTTGGTTTAGAAATAGGCACGCCCATACACGTGCTCACTCTGAAAAAGACTAACAGAAACTACCGAATTACAATTTGAAAGTAATCTTGATTAAGTAGTTAAATAAAAACTAAGTTGTATCAAATAAAATCTGTGTAATTGTAATCTTAGACGCTAACACAGTCTACATTATTCAAGGTTGCGTTTAGGAAAACCCGTATAAAAACGCATGCTTTTGGCCCTTTGTTTAAAAATAAAACAAGAAGTCATGCCCAACTTTTTTGTCCCATTCACAGTAAGGCCAATAAAGGATTAGTATAAGCAATATACCAAATTCATTCATATACAAATTTAATTGAGCAACATTCTGCACTTGTCTCGAATCAAGAGTAGAGGCAACACACAGTTTAATATAACTGCTCCAAATTCTATGTATAGTGACAACGCTGTTGAGGTAGTGTGATGAGGTGTATCTACTACTTAACGATTTCCCTCTTTGAATCCAAAGTCGTTTTACATATCTGACATTAATTTGTCTCCAGCAACTTATTCATGCATATTAAAATCAATTGAGAGCCTACAAAAAGGCTTACAAAAGTCATTCAATTTGAATGGTAATAATCTATACAAAATTACAACGCCAAAGCAACTGCAAGTTATTGCAAGTAAACGTACGTGTACTGGAAAAGGTTTAGGACTTGTAATCTTAAGGCCCTGGTTCGAATATATGTAAGGTACATGTATTAAGTTTATTCATATGATGATTAAGTAATTGGTGACATTAAAATGTGTTCGTTACCATATAAAACAAAGTGTATAAACTGGTTTAAATCTTTTTTCTTCACGTTTTTCCCTTTGTTTATTGGCTTTTTTTCTCAAAATTGTTTGCCTGAAATATAACTTTTTTACAACCACGTGGTAACGGAAATACAACGTTCGTATGATGCCATAGCTACAACGTGAAAATTTGGTTAGAGGATTGTAATAACGTTTTAATTCTTAATATTGTTTAAACAAGTCAAAACCAACAATAACGTTGAAGCTGAGATTTTACGCCGTTATTTTACGTTCCCTGCAATGGTTTCATATTTTTACGGCTCCAGTTATTTTACGTTCTGCATGTAGTGAGTCCCAGCTGCCAGTCAAATGCCTGTTTTTTACAGGTTTATTTTTAACAGTGCACAGGAGTCGGTCGCTTCAACAGCAATATGCACCGATGGGGGCTGCGGCCATCGCCAGCCTGCCAATGTGGTTCTCCATCACAGACTGCGGATCACATTCTCAATGAGTGCCCTACCTTTCGTCCACAGGTGGACATAGACTTGTCGAATCCCAACCAATCAACAGTGAGCTGGCTCCAACGCTTACAACATATTTAGCTGCTGCCTCACACGCAAGAAGAAGAAGACTGTGGACGACATTGCAAAATATATTAGAAAAAGGGAATCAAGTGAACGCAGTTTTGCTCGATTTCTCAAAGGTGTTCGACCGCGTGCCACATCAACGTCTCCTTCTTAAGCTCAGGCATTAAGGGATCACTGCAAACATACTCAGTTTTCTAACTACACGTACGCAAAAAGTTGTCATTGAGGGTGAGGAGTCTGCGATGGCTGGGGCCATTTCCGGAGTGGCACAAGGCACAGTTATTGGACCATTAATCTTCCTCCTGTATGTGAACGATTGTGTTTCATCTCATTCCAGGCCTTTGCTGAAGATGGCTTATATACCGCCAAATAAAATCTACTGCAGATGCTGCCCGCTTCAGAATACCGACGGCCTTATGCGGAGGGGAGAGTGAGTGCAGAAATGAAATTCAATGCAGATGAATGCACATGCCAACCAAAAAAAGAACCGATATCAATAGCTATAGCATCAACAGCAAACCTCTCCAGGACAACATCTACTCATCCGTATTTGGTCTAATCTGCAGTCATTCAGTGACGACTGCAGCTGGGCATCCCACATTAATAAGATCACTGCGAGTGTAAACAAACAATTAGTGTTATTCGACGCAACTTTAAATCTTGCAGCAGAGAAGTAAATTTCGTTCTCTAGAAGTCTTTGTACGCCATAATCTGGATTTTTGGTGAATGTGGTTGGGCGCCATTTACATGAAGATGAGAAGAATAGCTTCTTGAAAAAACTACACAGGGAATGCCAGCGTCAGTGCAATGTGGTAACACTAAAAATGCCCATCCCTGGAGTCAAGGAAAGTAAGTACAGTAATAATTTCATGATCCAAAGGTCACAGGTCAAATCTGCTGCCGCTGCACAAACCAACTGTGTCCCACTTCCACAGGTTTACCAGTTCCTGAGGCAAACAATTTTGTCATTTATTCATGTTTAGATAATAGAATGTTAAAAAAAAACAGCCCTAAGGAAAAGCAAAAATGACCCATAATACATACCAGCCCACTCCTAATAAAAGTTACGAGTTACGGCAAACTTAAATAAAAGTTAGCCTACTAATTCATGTTCCTATCTGCTTGTGCGGTAGGTTATATTCTACTGTATTCTTTAGTGGCCTGGACTCGTTTGCGAGCAAAATGAAGAAATTCATATTCTGAATGCGCCCGGTCCATTTCAGGACATTTATAAGGACATGGATCCTGATTTCTGAAATGTCAACAAATCTGGAAAATATTTTTGTTGCTTCCTCACCTCTTTCTGCCAGCTTAAAAACACTAAAACCAATTAACTTAAGGGAGACTCTGCCCCTCTGCTCCATTAGGGCCCTAAAGTGGATCAGAATAAGAAACCAGTCACACCAGCCCCAAAAAGAGCTTTGGCGACACATGCATTCTGATTGTGGGTTCCTATGAGGGAAAATTCACAATTTTTTATCCTTCAGACGGGGTTGTATTTGACTATAGGAGCGTCACAAATGTGCAAAAAATCTCCGATATTTTCATGTACATTTTTAGGGACCACCTGTTATTGAAATTGTCATGCCCTCAAAAATAATTCTACATGGGACTAAAGACATCTTTGAATCCATACATGTAGAAACATTGTGCTTAACTGAGCCATCAATCAAGAGTTTGTTTACCTATTTACAGCAAGAATACAAAGACCCGGCGGCACAGAGCACTGGGATAGTTGAAAGAAAGTGAACATGTCAAAGAGGTGGGTGGTGGTGTTGTTTAGAATTCATCTAAATCTCTCTTTTAAAAAATAGTCAGCATTCTGAGTGTTGTTGCAGTGTTGTCAGTAATTTCATACCATATGTAAAAGTTGCAAATTTATTTCATGCGAAAGTAATAGACCCCATTACACGCTTCAAAATGTATGTCCGTGTTGGAAACCTGAGCATTGTCACTATCTATTTTGTTGGGTAATTTGTCCAAAGCAGAGATTTTAAAATTTATTTTTTTGTTATTTTGTTATTTAGTTCACATTTGTTTAAATACATGCATATTTAGCCAAAATACAGGGAGCATGCTGACAGATGAGCCTGCAACAGATACTGTGCAGTTTGAAGAGAGTGAACACAGTAAAGGAATCAAGGAGGGGGTTTTTGTCAATTATAAGACGTGTTTTTACTTGTACTGGTGAGATGTTTGCTGATGACTTGTTTCATGTGGAGAAAAATGGGGGGATTGGAAATGGAAGTTCTAAGGTTTAGGCGGCGGAATCTCGGGGAGGGGCGGACGCCCCGGTAAAAAATTTATTTGCAAAATGTTTCAAAATCAAACCCATTTTGGACAAATTTCAGCCTTCACCCCGGTAAATTTGGACGTTTGTCAAAATCCGGATCTCTTGCCCCTGCTTTTGAAGTATAGGGTCGGGAAGGTAACAAACCATGTTAATAAAGAAAAGACAAAGGTGTGGTGAGGGGGGTGGAGAGGGAGGTGGGTAGTTAGTGATAAGGTAACCTATGCGGGCATGTGTTTGTGGGAGAAGAGGGTAGTAGGATTCAGTGGGTGTAGAAAGAATCCATGGAGATGCACAAAGATGAAGAGAGTGCTCCAAGTTGGCAAGAGATTTTGTGTGTGGAAGATGCAAGAAGTTCATAAGTTGTGTGGAATCGGTGAAGGATATTTCAGTACCTGGGGGGGGGTACAGAGGTCAAAGGTGGGGTGGTGCGAGGCGGCGGCTGCGACAGTACAGTGGCTCGCAGCTTTTCAGGGGAGGGGGCAACAATATATTTTCAGGGGGGCAAGCATAGTAAAATTTGTTAGTATAGTGTATGGCGATGTAAATCACTAATTTTTCAGGGGGAAAGGGGGGGGGGAAGCTTCCCCACGGCTGTGGGGGGGGTGGGGAAGCTGCCCCCCCCCCCCTCTGGCTATGCCACTGGACAGCTAGAGTGAGGTATGGGTTGGTGACGTTAGTTCCTGCTAGCATGACTGAGCTCACTGTCTTTCAAAATATGCATTCATGGTCAGTATCTAGGTACTGCAAGGAAGTATCAGTTGAATTCAAGATCTAGGATGTCATTCAACGTACTCTAAATCAGGTTATTACTTACAGGCTCTGGTCTCACTTTTGCTAAGAAGATATTCCCCCAAATTTACACCACGGCTAATTGGCAACAAGTATTAGAAAATCTGTCAAGGTGATATTTTTCCTCAATTTCGGGTACTCCAAATTCTATCGGAGCCTAAGTCCAAAGCATATAACTCTGCGGTGGTTTTTTTTTGAACCACTGTAAAGTTGAGGCTGTTTTGGGTCAAACGGGGTCAACCGGGGTTAATTGGGTATAAGGTATCTACTTCCAATCGTAGGGAGCGATTTCTGCGTGGGAGTATGCGTAAAACTTGATCTTGGGTCCATATCTGGTTTTGCGCGAGGAAACGCTCACTGCGACTGGAAGTATATCACGGCCTTGATTTTTCGCACACCGTGTGACCATTGAACTTGCTCTCGTATAGCGGAAGTGATAATTTTCAACACCAACAAATCTGGCATTAGTTGAGGAAACTTGACGATTCAAAGACAATTTATGTTATGTTTGATTATGTTGCTGATGTAAGGTTACATTCATGTTGGTGAATTACTATACATCAACCACATCCTTGATTTAGCGTCAGAAGTGTTTCCGTAAGTTTTAAGCACCGTCTTTGTAGTTGACTTCACATGATTGCAACAGTGAGCCTTATGTACTGTGACACTCAAAATCATGCCTGTGATTGTAACTGACGCAAGGATAAACGTCCAATATTAAGGTATAGTGGAAAGGTGACAATTGGAAACTAGGTGCAGATCACCTCTAATTTATGCTTGACTTTTTGGTACACTAACTAAGGCTAACTTGAAATTGTGAATCTACTCTGCTGATATGTAATAGCATTTGATAAAAAAGTTCCTCATGGTTGATGATTCATATTTATAGCCATTGAATGAAAATGAAACCGCCAACAGATCATTGGACCAGTAGTGAGGAGACAGACACAGAATTGTACACAAGAGCGTGGGTTTTGAGTGCTTTCACTATTCACGTTTACGTTACGATGGTTTGCAAATGAAAGAGTGGAAGGTGTATGTACTGCCCACTTCAGTCTCACTTGTCGCTAATAATGCTTTGGTTTTTTAAGTGACACGAGGAGATGTTTTGAGGATACAACATTCTCTCAAATGCACTGGATCGGTTGTAGACACTACCGAGAACAACCAGACTGTACAAAAGAAAGCCGCAACCTTTGAACTTGCCTGCTATCGTAAACCGTTCCCATAGAAACACCATGCTTTGAATTCTGTTGTGCACGACCAGAAATTACGAAATATCTCATCTTATTACTAAAGACAGCGTATCGATATTAACTTCAGGTGTGATCTTAATACATAGGTAAGTATGCATTCCAATTAAGAAAAAAAACGGTTCAAAAAAATTGGGGGGGGGGGCCGCTTTCTGGAAAAATGTCCTATGCCTCTGTAATTCAGTAGAGTACACGTAGGTTACAAAACCATAAACAAAATTATACTTTGGTCACTATCATACAGGGAAGTTTAGTATTATTGCTAGCATTTGAATTTGAATATATGCCTTGTATTAGTTGGCTCAGGCATGTAACTACTATGGGTCCTACAAATTTATTAAACCATCCACAGGAAATCCATTTTGAGGTGTATTGTGAACACACCAAAGAAATCCAACATCTGAGATCAAAATTGAGGGTTTTTCTATCACAAGAATCATGAACTCAGTTAATTTCAAGTGCATGTGTGTTAAAGGTTTCCTTTAATTTCAAAGTTTCAAGCCTTAATGTTTGCAAAATAAAGAGGCACTACATGGTCTAGCACGCTTTGGGGTTGATGATAATGTTAATGTATTCTCAAATTGCCAACTATTGTAATTACTTTACTTTACATAATGAGTAAAAGTTGGATTCTTCTGCACTTCACAGACCACTGTGTTATAAATCTGTCCATACAAATGAAAAATAAGAAATCTGGTAATATTTGGAGGCTGAATCTTTGTTGTGATAGTTTTTTGGTCACTATCCGATCATGTTATAATCGATGCAAGTTCATTGGTTCCCCATGTAACAAAACCACTTTTTATGTCCCATTTTTAATAAACGTTTACTAGGGACCCAATGGTTTGTCCTGAAACAACGAATGTAATTGGGACCATTTTTTAAAGTGCATTGCAATTGCTTGCAATACATAATTCATGCTATAATCGTCAAGTTTTGTAAAGACATACATCTAAAACCTTTAATTTTGATATCCTGGGTGATCTGGTGTTACCTACCCACCCCCCCCGTGTAAACGCGGACACCAAATGGTGTCCCGCTCTACACTTGTGCTTAAAAACATTGTTTTATAGCAGTGGTGACCATATTGTACTAAATAATCTTATTGTTCCTAAAATACCAAAATTTACATACAACACTAATATACATCAAAATTATCTTAAACAAATCAGAAAATTGGTTTGTTGTCCCATTACACAGGGACCCGGAATGCAGTTTTATTGTAATATTTGTAAGTTTTTTGAGTACACGTTTTGACTACTTTGATGGTTATTTAACATGATGAGGGGTATTATCATATATTTTGTTAAGAAATTCTGAGATCCTCAAATTTTTGTTGTCCTTTTTTCTCTCAAATGTCACAAGTTTTGATACCAAAATTACAGAAACACCCTACTGCTGGTCGGTAATATTACCCTAAGGGAGACCTCTTGCTGTCCTAACCAACACCGGCGGTCTGTGTCATTAACTTGTTTTGTCTGAAAATTCTCGCTTAGAGGGCAAATGCCACACCGGCCTAACAAACCAGAATGCGATTACTGCTGGTCCGGACGATCTGTGATCCGAAGCATTTGCCAGTTAACTGTTGGTCGAGCTTTCCCTGCAGGAGCTCAGTGCCTGTTGTAGATTCTAGATGCAGGCTAACTAACAGCAGTCAGTGGATCTTATGTTGTTACACAAATGGACTTGATGAAGGCTGTGGCATGAAGAGGTGTGAAGGCTTTTGAATTTATTTTTGTTTGACTGTAATTAGCAACAACACGCTCCTGAATTTACAGCACCTGGGAAAGAAGAGATTGTATTACATAATATGCATTGGAATTAAGACTTGGCTTTGATATTGGTTATTTCCGGCTTAATGGCTGAGATAAAAGTGCTTGTCTGATTTATATGTCTTTGAGTTCTCTACTTGATAGGTAGATGTGGTAGAAGCATATTCATATTGGCTAAGCCCATGCAACACTGTGCTAATATTGGATGTTCAGCCAGTAAAATGGCAGTTTTGTGTCTACAGATATCTTGGGAATGAAATGAGGGCTCAACTTTCAGACAATACATGAGAAAGTACAGCCTTTCATCTTATATAGATCAAAATCGATACACTCTTCACGGGTGAATCATGAGGCCGCAAGGACAACTGGGAACCGCTCCAATCTTAATTTGTTAAACAAGTCAAAACAACAATAACGTTGAGTGAGATTTTTACGCCGTTATTTGACGTTCCCTGCAATGGTTCTTATTTTACGACTCGTTATTATTTAGTTCTGCAATTGTAGTGAGTCCAAGCTGCCAGTCAAATGCCAGTTTTTTACAGGTTATTTTTAACAGTGCACAGGAGTCGGTCGCTTCACAGCAATATGCACAGATGGGGGCGTGCGGCCATCGCCACCCTGCCAATGTGGTTCTCATCACAGACTGCGGATTCACATCTCATGAGTTTGCCATACCTTTCGCCCACAGGTGGACATAGACTTGTCGAATCCAACCAACAAACAGTGAGCTGGCTCCAACGCTTACAACATATTTAGCTGCTCGCCTGCACACGCAAGAAGAGGAAAGACTGTGGCGACATTGCAAAAAATTTAGAAAAAGGGAATCAATGAGTGAAAACCGCGTTTGCTCGATATCCAAAGGTGTTCGACCGGCGTGCCCAATCAACGTCTCCTTCTTAAGCTCAGGCATTAAGGGATCACTGCAAACATACTCAGTTTTCTAACTACACGTACGCAAAAAGTTGTCATTGAGGGGTGAGGAGTCTGCGATGGTGGGCCTTTCCGGAGTGGCCCAAGGTCAAGTTAGTGGAAATTAATCTTCCTTCCTGTTGTGACGATTGTGTTTCATCTCCATTCCAGGCCTTATGTGCTGAAGATGGTATATACCGCCAAATAAAATCTACTGCAGATGCTGCCACGCTCAGAAATCCCGGCGGGTGCCTTATGCGGATGGGAGAGTGAGGGCGAATGAAATTCAATGCAGATCAATGAGATGAATGCACATGACAACCCCAAAAAAGGGGTCAAATTTTAAAGTTGCCTACGATTTGGATAAAAAAATGGTGCAAAATTATTGGTGGAGTCATAGGATTAAAATAAGGAATAGTTTGACTATCTTATGTTACTTTCCGAAGTAGGGGGCACAGAAGGTCAAACGTCCATTGCATTCAATGGGGCTGGATCTTGTTACCCCCTACTTCTTAAGCAAGCATTTGAGGGGGGGGGGGGGGGGGGGAACCCTCAAACTATTCCTAATTTTATCCTATGAGCTCCACCAAAATGTGCACCATTTTTTATCCAAATAGGGGCAATTTAATTTGACCCCTGGACAAACTGGAATTGACCCTTTTTATTTGAGTTGTTTGCTGTTTTTAGCGTATAAAAAAAAAAACTCTGAAATTAGGCTTTACATATACAAACTATACCTTTTCTGAACCTTATGGTTAACACATAAAATGGTGTGCTTGTCACCATGATTGGATCAATTTACAAATTGGACCCTGTACAAACTTTGTTTGGCCCCTCTCCTAAGGCACCACGTGCGGCACTAAATCACATTTCAGGGGTTCCGGTCAGGTATGTAACATATTAAAACTCAAACTTTGGATACTTGAGATTGGTACAAATGTGTGCTAGATCCCGGGTTAAGAAATGCTGCATATGATTGTTCTTCACATATACGTTGATGTTTATATGCTATGAAATGAAAGAATTAGATGATGGGTGGGCTTACTATCCATTCTTACACACACGGATTCCATGTGAAATTTAATTGGAGTATTACTACATACAATACAAAGTTTTTCGCTCCCCTCTCCCTTTCCCCCTCTTACTATCTCTTCACTTTTCCGCCCTCCCCCCCGGTTCTTTTCCTAGCCGCTCGTACTCCTCCTCCCACTTTGTCCTCTTTTTTCCGTCCTGATGCCCCCCCTTCTCCTTACATGGTGATTTAAAAAAACAAATACTTTTAACATCACTCTAATTAAAACCTTAAAGTTATCATCCTCATTCAGATTTATTCCATTCTCATACAGTATCATAAAAAACACAACAGAACTACAATTGGACATGGAGGAGGTGGACGAAAGGCCAAAAAGGCCAGAGGATGAACACCCCTTATCAAATAGTGCCACATAAACATGAATAATATTTATATGGAATAACAAAATACTATTCATTACGCCTACACGTAAACACACAAGACGAACACGTGCCCCCAAGATTATTATTTTAATTTGATAATGTTATTATTCTGACAGTTGTTCGTACATCAAAAGTATTCCCCACACAACAAATCGTGACTGCCTACACACATAGTCATCTACACGTATTTTGCGATGGTTTCAATATATTCCAAAAAAACGTGTGGCTGGGGAGAAGATTGGAGAGAAGATTTCGCTGAGTTCCCCTACAGCTATTCGATTCGCACACAGAAAAACCATGAGAATCAATCTAACAATGGGCTCCCTATTTCCAGGTTCAGACATATTTCGAACCGGTGCAAAGGAGATATGGTCCGCGGCAGAGCCATAGTCCGGGCGCCATAGACGACAACGGAATAATAAAGCCTGAAACTAAGGTGTGTGAAAGGTCAACTAAATCGAAGTGCCCTATCCTTACCCTTGTAGGCGGGACTGTGAGTAAGGAGGAATATATCTCCTGCTATACCGACAATAAGAATTATTCTGACGTAGTTTATTTTACATATATGTAACCAACGCTTTTCGGGCTTATTTACTTCTATTCTCGGTGTAATAAAAACGTTAGTGATTGAAACTTGGCAATGCCTGCATATGGCAGGCCGATACTTCCGTACGGGACTTTATTGAAATGTCCGGTATTAATGATGGTGGAATTTCGTCGCTAGCGCGTACTGGTGAATTGTGGGAATTTCAGCGGAAATTTCTCTCGGTTACTACTGGTCGAGAACCACTGTTCTCTTTAAACAAATCTGATCGTGACAACCTTTCATAAATACTAAACAATTGCAAAAATAAAGCATTGTCATATAAGAACCTTTGTCCTTGTATTTCTGTTTTTACTGAATGTGGAAAGTGCCATCTCTCGTATACGTGGATGTTATTGGCTGGTTGTGGATTCTCATGATGGATGATTGGTGAAAGCTATGCTGGGTGTACAACGACATCAATGGGTAACTAATACCTTACATATGAAATCTCTCTAATTAAAAATAGTGTGTGAGTGTGTGTGTGGTGTATTGGTGTGTGTGTGTGTGTGGTGTGTGGTTCTTATCAAGAGGTCAGTGTGGCGAGTAAATATAGGTACAACGCTACATTGTGGGCGTTTTTGTCATTATGGAAGTACCCCCACTACGATCTCTTGCCAAAAGTGTTTTTTTGGGCCTCTAGGGGGGTAGGTATGAGGTATAAGCTATGGGTGCCCACAGCGTTACAATGGATTGTGTTATATGGCTGTGAGGGTTTACAAAACTTATATCAAAATAATCCCACAGTGGATGAATATACCGGACAAATACCCCCACCAAGGCAGTATGTACCGAGTATACAAAAACACACAACCTTGTGGGGGTATTCCCACATTGTACCTCTTGTCGGTAGGTGGTGGCATGGTGTGTGTGTGTGTGTGTGTGTTTTACAAAGGAAGCAGTGGCCGTACCGACCGGGGGATGGGGAGGAGGCACAAGTTGCCCCCTCTGGCTCGAAAAAAGCGGGACGGATATGGGCCAAAATATGAACGTTCATCCCTCTTCGTCGGGTAATTTCGACCAATTTCAACGAAATTGGCAAATTCAAGTAAATTTGGATTTTTCGCGTTAGCGCGTACTTCGTCCACTTAGATTAAAATTGAGAGCAATCAACACAACGACTCAAGATCAAGATCCTTTATTCAGTAACATTATCTTACGGACAAAACAGGTATCATCAGTATATTATATAAATACATAATAAATGAAGATCAAGTATAAAACGGTACTAAGGCTGAGCAGGTGCGGCTAATGATATGCTACTCTCTTAAAACGAATGAAAAACGAGGAAAAAAACACTCTTAAAGAGTGAAATCTCACTCCAAAAAGACCCCAGCTGAGTGACGCTCTTTTAGATGTTGAGATCCACTCCAAAATATGGGAACAAAATAACTCTAAGGAAAGAGTGAACTGATAACTCCTTTTTAGAGGAACTAGCACTCTTATAGAGTTGTGATCTTTAGGAATTAGTGTTTGTTGGTGAGTACTATTGTATGGCTAGGCAAAATCATAGCATCGTGAAAATTATGAATATTGTTGCGCTCATTGGCATGATTCAGCTGTGTGGCAGCATTGACGTATGATCATGGCATGAATGCCCGTGACATGCATGATGTGGCGTTTCGTACAAGTGTAGCCTAGCCTGGCCGGAGCCTGGCGCAGACTAGTCCCGTATGTACGAGTGATAAAGCAGTA
The DNA here is from genome assembly GCA_023653785.1 of Ophioderma brevispina. NCBI lineage: Eukaryota > Metazoa > Echinodermata > Ophiuroidea > Amphilepidida > Ophiodermatidae > Ophioderma > Ophioderma brevispina. Next base: position 23,217 of record JAMKCH010033395.1, read on the forward strand.
AAAAATTTAATGCTTCTCCACACTTTGTCTGAAATGCTATGAAACTGTGACCGACACTACATTATCACCTGGGAAGAGATCTCGATTCTTCCCTAATTTCAACTTCGTTCAACCGTTAGCTGACGGTCTCACTTAACTCGGCCGCCAGTTGTTCGAAATAATCACGCGATTTGCGGCGATTGGCTATTAGTTCACACCGAAAAAGAGTGAGCATATTCTCACTCTTTTAGAGCTAAACCCCGGTCGATAAGAGTTCAGAGTGGGCCTTACTCCGAAGAAGAGTGGCATTTTTGAGCCACTCGGTAAGAAGTGATCGCTGTTAACCGCGAGTGGAGGTGTCGGGTTGCATTTTCTCGTCGCTCTTTAGAGCTAAAAACAACTCGATTAGAGTTAATTAAAATAACTCGAACTTCAGAGTGATTTTTCACTCTTTTCATGTTTAACGAGAGTAGACCAGTAGGAAAACCGATAGGGCGTTAGTTATAAGGCACTGTAATCCAGAAAGTTAAAATATAAAAAAAACCCTCCCAAAAATTTTGTTTTATCCCAAGGGGGGAGGCGTCCGGAACGGTACGGAGGTATGGATGGTGTCCGTACCAATTTGTTTTTGCTAAAAAAAAAAAAAAAGGAAAAGAAAACAAAAAAACGAGAGTAAAGAAAGGGAAGAGAGAACTGAACATTGGTGATTTTTTTCGGTTTATCATTCTCGTAAGTCCATTTTCCTCTCTTCCACAAAAGGCTACCACGTAGTACCTACGGTCAATCTCTTTATGAACCGTGCTAGTACACCTTGACCTTATTTATAAACATATTTGACGTCAGCACCCTTTTTAAAAGTCTATTAACTTCCTTACAATTATGATTCCAAATTACGAAAATCGCTGGTTAAGGGGGCTTCGCCCCCGCTGTATACCCCAAAAGGGGCTCTGCCCCTTGGATTCCCGCTGGGGGTAAAACCCACAGACCACCGTCATCCGTCACTTTATTGGTGTTCCGAGGCCCTCTGCTCAATATTAAATAATATTACAATAATTGACACAAGTAAGGGATGATATAATATATTACAGGTTAAATATACACGAACAAGAAAAAAACAATTAAATCTCACCTAAACATACACTTACACGGGGTACAGGATACGGGAACTTGAACAAGATGTGAAGACAGACTTTTCAAACCATATCTTTATGAGGTATGAATACTATGCATAATGACGGAAGCAGGGGTGAAAGAGGTAGAGGTGAAGTGGGAGATTAGAGAACGAAATGAGATGAAGAATAAAGTGAGGAGAGAATAAGGACTTGGGGAGTAAATTAATAAGAATTGTACTGGTTTGATGAAATGTTTTTTCAGCTGAGCTTTGAAAGTATTTTGTTAGTAATTGTTGTATGATCTGGAGATCATTCCAAAGTTTGCGCCGTGATACTTGAATTAAAGTGCTTTCAGAGGTAGATTTTGGAGGGGAAGATGAAGTTTGTCATTGTATGTGGTTATGATTGGATTGTCGTTGGTGAGTAAAGTAATCCGGAAGTCGGATGAGAGGTAAATGATTGTTGTGTAGTCAAACATTGACGGAGCGCTGTTTGGAGTTGGTTGAGGTGCTCTAATTAAGTGTTTTCAGTGAGTGAAAATAATGGCCAGAGTGTGAGTTTAGGGAGTGAGGTTTGATAGTTGCGAAAATGGCCCATGTCGTTGTGATGTTTAGTTGGTGAAGCGTGCGTGAAGATGGTGGAGGCCCAAATGATGTTACGCAGTAGCTAATTAGGGAGAACTAGTGTTGGTGTTGTAAGTGATTGTAAGGTGTAGTCTGGAAGGTGGTGTTTAAACCTGTAGATGTCCCATGCGGAGACGCTGTGGTAGGGACAGGTTGATGTGTTCGTTCATGTTAGTTTGTCGTCCGATTGTAATGCCAAGAAATTTGAGTTGAGTGTACCGGGGAAGAATGTCTTCTGGTTATTCTATGTGTTAAAGCAATACGTAGCACATTGTTTGAAGAAACGCCCCCCAATTTCAAAATTTGATCATTTTAGCACAGTTACGTTGGTAATGGATAGGAAAAACATATACTTGCGACGAGAATGCTAAAAAATTGGTATTTATCACCAAAATACGCGATTTTGTAATTAGGAATTGGGATCCCAGATGGGACTTAAGCGGCAGAGCTGGGAAATGCTACGTTTATGTCAGTCGTCTCAATGATGAATAGTGCACGAGAAAATAACCTCTACTTGGTTTGCCAGAACTATTAAAAACAACTAATGGATGAGCGTAGACACGTATAGGCCGCTATTTCCCCGGCTTATTTCACAATGGGAAGCGCGTTCCAGCAGCCGTTGATATTATCGGGATCCCCCGATAAATATTATTCTAGTACAAAAATTCCTGCGTGTAACACAGAGACATTTTTGAGCTTAACATTCACAGGTATAGTTACTAGCCAGTTACCAATGCAATCGTGTAAAAATCCCAAATTTTGAAAAATTGGGGGCGCTCTCAAAAATTGTGCTAATAGTGCTTTAATGTTTGAGGGTGATTGTGTGGGTGTAGAGAAAAAGCATGTAGTTAGGTTTTGAAACATTGAGAGAAAGTTTGTTAGCCCGGAAAACCAGTCAGTGATTTTTGCGAGTCATGACTCATGTTGTTAAAAAGTGAATTAAGGTAGGTTTGAGAGAAAAATGTTGGTGTTAATCTGCCAAATAAGATAGTATTAGTGGTTAGAGATTTGGTGTGTTTTTTTTTCATTCATGTAAATGATGAAAATTAGGGGTCCAAGGATTGAACCCCGCGGGACGCCAACCGTGATAGGTTTGATTGAGATGCGATGGAGGTACAAGACTGATGTGTAGCGGTGGTTAGTAAGGTAATCCTGAACCACTCCAAGGCTACTCCACGGACACCGATAATGTAAGCCTGTGAAGAAGAATGTTGTGATCAATGGTGTCGAAAGCCTGGAGAGATCCAGGAATACCCCCAGGGTGGCGTTTATTTTTGTAGTTGCAAGGTTGAGGTAGTTGTTAGTTCAAGGAGTGCCCTGTAAGTTGAGCGTTGGGCCTAAAACCGTATTGGTCATCGACAAGAATGTTGAGCTTATTACGAAGTAGACAGACGTGTGTCACATGATTTTTTGAAGCAGTTTGAAAAAGATGGAAGACCAGAAATGGGCCTGTTAATTTGCAATGTAGTGCGCTTTGTTTTTGTAATGGAAATGACTTTGGCTGATTGATGGTGATCTGGGAAGTCCGGTGAGAGTGATGGTTCAAATAGGGCATCAGAGGCGAGATGATGTTATCATTATGATTTGTTTAGCAAATCCAGGATCTATTTTGTCCCGTACCCGCACTTTTACAGGTTCAAACAGGGCGAAGTTTTTTGGTGCATGTATTCTACAGTAACTGGATTCAGAAAATGGAATGAATGTGTTTTTTGGAAGGTTGGTATTAATGAGGTAATGGGAAGGTGGAATTTGTTAGCCCAGTTTTTGCCCAGGGTAGTGAAGTGATAGTTGATGCGTTAGCCATGTCAAGCGGGTCAGGGAGTGATCTGTTATTCTTAGGAGTGAAAAGGTCAGGGATTGTTTTAGTGGAAACTCCTGCCTAGATGTTGTGAGGAATTGTCCAGGTTTTGGTAAGAGCATTTTGAGTTTATGAATGTGTTCGGTGTTGTGTTTTTCTTGCATAGAATAATGTGAAGTTAATGTGTTTGTGTTAGTTATTTGTATGTTGTTTGGTTGTGGTGTGTTTTTTAAGTATGTTGTAGAGGACGGCTTGTGTTTGATTGACTTGGCAATTGCTGTTGTCATCCAGGGATGCTTATGGTTACGATTTTTCTACGGGTCTTCTTGTAGGGGGAAAAATTTTGATTTTTTTTTCCGGGGCTATAATGTTTGGTATAAGTTGTATGAAGTTGATGTAGCATGTTAGGTCATTTTCTGTGAGTATTATGTTCCCATGATTCAGTCATGTTGAGTCTACGGTTAAAGGTACGAATGTTGTGATCTCCGTAGTCACGTTTAGAGATTGTAGTTTTTGAGGCATGCTTATGCTTGAAAGATGGATGAGAATATGGAAAGGATCGGTATGGCAGTGACCAAATTCCTGGGGGGATTCTTGTGTCAGTGGGTGGTGATAATGTTATCTATGACCGTGGCTGTGGTAGCGTAATCTTGAGTCGTTAATTTGGGGGTATAGGAGTTTGCAAGTGAGTGTTAATAAAATCATTAATGGTTGGATTAGTGGGATATTGAGAAGATTGATAGTAAGTCACCGACAAAAAACAATATAGACGTCACGGATGGGTTTATTTAGTTCAGCTCGAAGCTGCTCGCAACTGCTGTTAAAATTTGTGGATTGTGTTTTCATGCCATCTGTAAATAACTCCCACAGTTACGTGTTTGGGTCTATTGATGGTGTTAATGGTGAGATCGATGAAAGTGAGTCAAAATCTGCGTCCTGGTGTTGTGTCCAATGATTTATATGAGAGGTGATTTTTATGTAAGACAAAACTACCCTTCCTTGCCTGATGAGCGGTCCTGGAATTACGGTATAGCCGTAAAGTTAGGGGAGACTTCGTGTCAGTTAGCCATGTTTCGGAGAATGCTAAGACAGAGAAGAAAGAGTGGTTAGGTGGATCAGGTAGTTAGTGATTCTTCATATGATTTGTGATACTCCGACAGTTGAAATGGAATATGGAAAAGGAGTCATGGCTTGATGGTTTGATTGTGTGTGAAGCTGTCGTAAGGTGGATTAGCGGAGTCGAACCCAGATTGTTTGTGTGTGATGAAGGGAATGGGTGGTCACAGTTGAGCATGATAGGGGGCGTAAGTAGGGGGTTGATGCAAAAGGTGAATTAAGTTTGAGATGTTCAAGTAAGTGTTGAGTGGAAAATTCAATTTAGTGATGGCGAAAGTATTTCGTCGTGAAGCTGGGATGGTAAATGGCAGTCGATATGCAGGGCCGGCTACTTGAAATGGATAAAATAACAAAGGAACGTAAAGCGAGGAGGTTTGAAGGAGAGAGGAGAAAGAGACTGAGATCGAGGAGAGAGAGAGAGGGGGGACTTAAAAGAGGGAGCGAGAGAGAGTTAGATGGAGTGGGAAACTTGAGAGATGGATTGGATGAGGTAGATGAAAAGGAAGAAAATTTAGAGAGAGTAATTGAAACGGGGTAGATAAAGTCGACATACCTATGACAAGAGTGTAGACAAGGTCAGACAAGACGAAAAGCATGGAAGGCAAGCACAGAGTAAAACGAAAAAGGGGCTCTAATACAATACCAAATAGATGAGGATATTAAGCCCAAAAACCTTAATGCAGCAGTTGTACAAAAATGAGTGGACTTTACATACAAGGGAACAGAAATAACAAATACAAAATTAAAATATTATTATACATAAAAACTCGATACATCTGTATACTTAAAATTTTAGGTTGCTTACAAGTTGAAGGACTTTTACAAGTTGGTAGAAAAAAATAAACAGGTTTTGTGTTACAAAAGGACATGACAGAAGAATATGACAGGGGTGCATGGTCATGAATAATGTAGTAATGCACGAGCAATGACTATCTTCATAAGGCAGCACAGTAGAAAAACGGAGCTGACAGCAAAAACACTGGTATCATTTTTTAGAAAATAAAGGGGGGGTAGCATGGTAGCATTAGCGAGCGCGGAAACAAAAGTAAGGAGGGTAGCATGGTAACGGGCAGTCGTGGGTGTTAAGCCAGCGAATGATAAAAACAATGTGTGTATTACAACGGCACATGAGAAATGCTATAAAAAGTATACATAAGGACCCCGCAATGGGACACTACTACGTTAGTATAGTGCCAAGAGAAATATATGAGGATCATACCGCGACTTGCGCGGTATGATATGCAAAACTTGCTGCTGATGATTTGAAAAAGCCCGGTTGGCAAAACAATGTAGTGCTTACCTATCATTCATCATGAAATGACCACAATGTAAAAATGATCTTAAATAACGGCGTTTTGACGTTAGCCGGGATCAAAGGTTGGAATAACTGTAAAAGGGGACTCGGAACGTGCAAATGACTGTAAAAAACGTGATTTTTAATGTTGTGAGTCCCAGTGCCAGTGAAAACGCTGTTATTTTAATGACATTTTAAACATTGCAGGGACCTAAGTCTGCAGTCTGTGCTAAATACCAGTGGGATGATCTTGTTGCCAGGGCGGGGGGGGGGGGGGGGGGGGGGTAGGACACAATCTGACTCGATTTGACATTGGGGATTTCCATGCCTAAGGAAAATGATACTCCGTGGGACAAGTCTGTTTGCCTGACTTATTGTTCAGTGACCATATCTTGAGAACCATCAACCAAAATGAAACACCTTTTCAGGCAAGTGCCAAATTACCATTTCTTTATGATAAAGAAAAATCCGAGTGGATGTGCTGAGACCGTGAGGCCTATTCCTCTTCAATATCTCTGCTATACATGACTAAAAACAACTAGATGTTGGTCATATCGTGACAACACTTTGGAATCGCGAATACTTCGAAGATGAATTTTGGTGTATTAACATACCTTGTGAACAACTCCTTGGCAATCGCTCTGTCGTTCTTTGTCCCTCAGTACCTGGGTATTTAGATTGGTTCTACGAAGCTGAAAAGCAAGGTCTTGAAATCCTCAAACAAACACCGTAAAATCCTATCATTAGAACATTACGCAGGCAATCTCTTGATGAACCAGTGTTTAGATGATCGGCTACCTAGCATTATTAAATAATACAAGGATCGACTTGCTCTTGTCTTTGGGCGAATTTCTTAAGCTCGCAAGCATGGATATACATGCATCCAGCATAAAGCAGTCTGAAGAACCCGGTTTTGTGGCAGGAGATTAGTCCTCCGGGCTCACAGTTCGGGAAAAATGGTGAACAATAGGGCAATCGATTCAGTGGACTCTTCACGTAAAAATTAGTTTCACGCGTATTCCTTGTTGGTCCATGGAGCGGACTATGATACCTGCGGACGATGATGCTTTTCAAAACCGGCTAGATACCAAACGTCCTCTCAAGCATTTCAAGCTCTGCCTATATCCAATCGTCATTTCGCGGTTAATCGAGTTAAAAAGAGTTAGCAGAAGTACATCAGTGCAGACTTTCGGATGCAGTCAGTAGGTACGTCAATTTAACGTTATGAACATCTTGACTGCCCTCTGACAATACATATGAGGCTTCAGTGAGAGTGGCTAGCCAGGTGTTGCAGAGTGCCCCTCTCCCGATTTTTTGAGGGAATCGGGAAATTTAAATAAAACACGGATATTCATGTTAATCTGCCTTTTCGGATTCTTTGCCTGCGACCGGAACTTTTTGCTTGATAGGGACGTGTGCACTTACGTGGAAATTGCCCCTCGGACACCACCAGGTTTGGCTACGCGCCGGCGTCGTGCCCAAGGACTCAGCTCTATCTGCACTTCTCACCGTCGGGATCGTGAACGCCGTATAGAAGATTGAACAATAGCATTTTGGGGCAGATATAAGAAAACCCCTGTTGTAATCCAACAAGCGGGACTAAGATGTGTACTTTCGCTCTCCACTTAAACATGATAAAAAGAGGAATAGAACTCTCAGTCAAATACATAATGCAATTTTTCAGGGAAGCACAAATCGTGGGTGTACCGCAGGTTCATCACCAAGAATGATCAATATGTACAGAATCCATACAGAATTCTTGAAGAAATTGGCCACCCGAAGCTGTGCGATGGCTCCAACTCTTCCTTCCTACTGATGGGAACGTCGCATATTCCTCAGATGGAAGACTTCAAAGGTCATTGCAACCTGAAGCACAAGCAAAACCAGCAAATGCCCCAAGAGTTACAGACCCATTCGCTACTATCTCACATCCATAAGGTGCTTAAGAGACTGATACTCGGAAGGCCTAGGATCAATGGAGTACGGTCAGAGGCCAATTACCCGCCCCCAAGCTGGATTTCGAAGAGGATAAATCAACAACTGAATCAGCTTAGCAAGACTGGTTAATGACATCGAGACAGCCTTACAGAAAGAATGCAGAAAGTTTGGAGCATCTTAATAGACCTAACTGTGCGTACGATACAGTCTGCATCGAGGTCCTACCTCAAGCTACTCAAAATCTCCCCTGCATGTAAGCTTGTCAAGTTCATATGCTTCTCATCCAAGACAGATCTTTGTCCTGGAGACATTAAATGGGCAATGTAGTAGAAAGCGCAAACTTCGGAATGGCGTGCTCCCACAAGGTTCTGACTTGGCACCCAGTATCGCAACATCTACGTCTCAAGATATGCCAAAGGGAGATGTTCGCAGTACCCTACGCAGACGGAACGGCAACTTGATAGCTGTGATGCTTTGATCCTTAAGAAACAGTGTGCAGTAAAGAGAAAGACCGTAATCATGTAAGCCATTCTTCACGGAGGCACTTAAAACTCAGCAAAACCAAGACCGTCAGCTCTGTCTTCCACCTTGCAAATCGAGGCGCAAAAAGAGAACCTAAAACATCACCTAGGTGGAGAAAAGGAAAACTGGTCCACAGACCAAACACCGAAAGTACTGGGGGGGGGGGCGTCACATGGACAGCACCTCACTTCAATTAACACACATCCAATGGCCAGTCGCTGCCAAGACGCGTCAGTCTCGTGTAAACCTCCTCAGAAGGGCTCGCAGGGATACGCGGATGGGGTGCCTCCTTTGACACCTTACATTCAGCATGGTGCATGGGAATACTCCCGCGAATACGCTACCAGTATGGAGTCACAGACATTCACACAAGAAATGAGTCGCTTTCTGGAATGATGGCAAGGAGCCTTGTTAGGGTTTTGCCTTTTGGCGACGCCTGTGGAGTACCTCCCAATTCTGTCTGGTATACCTCCTGCAAACCTTAGGAGAACCTTCAGACGATCAAAGTCGCCAAAAAGTGTGGATGAACTCTGGTAGACTATCCAACAGCCAACACCCTTTGAGGATCAAGAGACCACGGAATCACTTCTCTACCCAATCCATGACACTGCAGTACCCCTATCGATCATCCTGATATCAATGAACTAGATGGTTGAGCAATGGTCAACTCTACGGTTGAACCTAAAGCAGTTGTGGACAGCCCATCTAGCAAGCCCATAGGCTGTGACCTTGATAGGAAAGCAGGGGTCAACCTCAACAGACTCAGAAAATGGCGTTGGTCGTACAAAGAACTTCTTTACAAGAATCGAGTAGAAACCTTCACAAACTGCGATTGTGGATAGCTGCAAACCATTAGCCACATATCATAGATGACTGTGAGGTCTACAAGTCCAAGAGGGAATTCCAGGCCTGATCAACCTGGATGATGAAAACTATCAGCTGGTTAAAGACGGATCTTCCACTGTGATTTGGACTTGCACCGAAAGATAACGTCAAGTATGTGGACAAACTTATTTGCAATTCTGTTGGTTGTCATAAGGACAATTGGGAGTTTCGACAGTACCAGCCGAAAACTCCATTACCTTTGTTACATCAAGGATGGATCCTAAAACCCCTGCGCTATATGGCCCTCAGAGAGAATTCAAAATGAGCTGCTCATTCTTGTTAAGTATAAGGAAAGGGGGACCGCCCAAGACATAGTTTAGAATCTGCCGGGAGGAAAGCAGTTCCGCATCTGATTGCCACAAATGTACCACAAAACATGAAGACGCATTACGCCAGTTAATGCATGGTTTAGGATTGCAAGATGATTGCTATCATTTTCACATGTCACCTAAGAGAAGGTGTCGTTGTCCTTCAAGAGGTATGCGACTAATTGTATAAATTAAATAAACAGAGGCATTTGTAAGATTCGACACTCATTGCATTCTTATAAGGAAAATGCCAACATGTCATTGTACCCGTATCGGGCATATCCCGCTTACTAACAACCGAGAACTTTGGTGGTTCACTTCGTTTTCAATAGGACAATGGGGTAGTTCGACAGTTACATGCCGAAAACTCCCAATCTGATTGTCTATACATTTGTTACATCAAGGCTGGATTCCTAAAAACCCTTGCGCTATGGTCCCTAGAAATAGAATTCAAAATGCAGCTCCTAATCGTGTCCTTAAAATCTTTCGAAGAGAAAATACCACACCAGCTTTCTACCAACTGCATTGGCTTCCAATTAAACACAGGGCATTTTTTAAGATTCGGCATCTCATCACTTATAAGGAAATTCAGGGCATGTCACCTGTACATATCTCTGAGTTTATCCAGCTGTATTAACCACCGATAACCTTGCGATTGTCTTCTTGCTGACAGCTGAGTACATCAGACAACTCATCAACAAGTTCAATGATAGATTTTCCACTTACGCAGCAGCATATTTGTAGAATAGCTCAGTCAATAGATACTTTCAAGTCACATAAGACATTGCTTTTTACACAGCGTTTTGGCTCTTGATGCGCACGCTGTTTATATTTTTCTGAGGCAGTCAATCATCAATACTGAAATTGACAACTTTTCTTTCTCTTTCCCTTTCTTGTTTCCTTATCTCCCTTCAGCCCGGTTACATAGAATATTTGTTTTCATCAGATTAGCTAGTTTAGAGGCATCACTTTCAGATACGATGAAGACTTCACCGATGTTGCTGTAGAGTACATAAATAGAGATCCTCAGCTGACGATTCCCATATATTCTTAGTATGGGATGCAACTGGTTTGTTTTTATATTCTCCTATCTCTTGGTTCACAATAGTTTTAAATTTCTACTGGTTACTCTGTGTGTATAATCCATATATATGATCCTATTTTCACATGGAATTTAATCAATTGAATTTGTATATTCGTTTAATAATTTTATTATAATACGCTTTGCTCCTTTTTTCGATGTGAAGCACCTAGAGGCCACTGCATTAAGAACTATATCAAGATTATTATCATTGTTACTATTTTGATATTATTGTTTAAAATTTTTAATTATTTATTTAAATATTTTTTTTATTCATCATCACTCTTATTATTCATACAAACATGCAAACAAGGATAAAAATATACACATACTAAAAAGTCAGGAACTGCGGCCCCAGAAGGTGGAAGCAAGCACGCAAGCCTTTATGGACACTAATATAGCTACATCGACTAAAGACGAAGAAAAACAAATAAAAGCAGATAATTTGATATTATTATTGCACATCCGTTTGCACGTACTATTGTGCAAAATATCACTAATCTTATTTACATTTTAAGAGAGGTGGATGGTATCCATGAAGGTTCGTTTTTTGGAATAAATTGCTAAAGGAGGAAACAATAGGCCAACCTAGTTAAATTATCCCTGAACTGTTTTTTTAGCTACAGGCCTATTGGGCCAATTTGAGAATTTCTTTCAGTCTTACGGTTCAACGGGAGATTTTGAGGCACTCAACTAAAGTGTGTCATAATAGTAATTTCAAATAGATTAACACTCAATAATATCTTACCTTGTAGTATGCTACAAAATTGTCTTAAAAGAGAAAAAGGTGATTTTGAATTGCTATATTTCAATGGAAAACATAGGCTGAATTTCGTTATTTTCTCCTATAAGAAATTAGAAATTGCACATTTTGTACCAAGAACATTGCTCAGCTTCATCCTTTCAGATGGGGATATTTTTGATGAAAAGCTTTACATCAGGGCAAAAATCTTAATTTTCAAAAAACCTTCATTTTTTTTTTAGGGAAACCGTATTGGAAAATCTCTTGTTGCACCAGCAGCACAACACCTTTAATAAATTACAGGTGATATACTAGGCCCCTTGAACCAATTTCCAAAGAATTTTGCAGGACCTTGTATATAACCGGAATGTTCAATATCGGAAACAAGCCGATGATGCATATTTATTACTTTGGTATATGTGGGCTTTATCAATGCCACTGCAAGGGAGCAGTGACTCAAGATGACCAGCTTTTGTTAAATCTTTCCAAAATATACACAATTCGGGAATGAGATTGGTAAACAGTACATTCAATGGGAATTGTGGTAACGAATGGAGAGTTATCCCTGTCGGAAAGGTCGGGACATAATCTTTGGAGAGTGTCTTCTTAGAGAAACCCCATTTAATAACCAGTGAAAATATAAGTGATGGTATTGTGTTGGTATCCATGTGTAGCGACCTTGTTCTAGGATCTCTTGCAGTGGTTAAGTACATGGTGAAGATTCTCACGATTCCCTCAACTTTGCATAAGTCGGAAGTGGCCTTACCCCATCTTTAAGGTTTGTTTTTATTATTAATAGGGTCGCCTAGGGAATTGACGAAGAACTTGAGCACGCCCTTGGGAAGATTATACATTATTACTTTTCCAGTGAAGCAAGATTCTTGTAAAGCAAGGAGATCAAAGAACTGGCCCTGAACAAGAGAGTCTTCACATGTGTAATCCAAATATTCTGAACACGAGCCTTTAAAACAGAGTTTAGCATCCTTCTGGATATTTTTCAGCGGGATCCAGGATTATTATTTACAGTTTGAAAAATTGTCCTCGCAATCAGTAAAAATTGATTTTTCCTTTTCCAATCTTTCTCCCTGATAAGTCGAGTGCCAGAACAGTGGTTTAACCACGGGTTCCCCCTTTAATCCTCGAGGAAATATGAGCGGTGAGATGAGATTCCCTGTAAAGGTTCGAATATAGTTTTATATCTAAACTAAACCTTTGGCATGTGACAAAAGCAAATGTAACCTACGGTGTGGGCATGCCAAACCATTTCTTATGCGCGATTAACCAGTGCATCTACTTTTCAAGGTGGAGATCTCACATATCATTACCATCAAATGGTATTCTTAAGCGGGGAGAAAATATTGCACAAGATGCGAATTTTGTACTCGGATCTAATAGGAGAATTATTGACTTTCAACATAGGTCATCTTTCTGATATATTCGTAAACTTCAGATTCGTTGTATAAAAAGTAACAGGGAACCTAAGAATTTATGGGATTTCGTATCGCCGGACGGAATGATGTTTTCACCAGTTGATAAGAATATTAGAAGAATAAACCACGAACAACGACAATGAACGGCATTTTGATGGTTTAAGTTTAAGACCCATCTATTCAATATGAAATTAATTTTGATATTAAACGTTGATGGTGCGCTTATTTGTCTGTTGATAAGGCACAAATCATCAGCAATGGAGTTGTTATAACTTTAGCGTGCCGTCCAATATCATAACCATGCTTCATCTCAGATTCAAGAAATTGAATAAGAGGGTCAAAACACATGATAAAAATAATTGGTGAAAGTGGTCGCCCTGGAAGATGCCACATTTGAACCGAAATGTTTCGGAATACCCATTGTTTGGGTACTAACCCTACCTGATATGTTAGCATAGAGTTGAGAATGTAAGTTTTGATACTAGGAGGGACCGAGCTCTTTGAAGAGTATTCAAAATTAATATTATGACGGGACGGAGTCCAAATGCAATCTTCCAAGTCAAACCAGGTAAAGTGCACAATTACGGTTTTATTTATTTTTTGGGTGACGAATTAAACTCGTGAACCACTTGATTGTGTTAAATACATCCATTTTTTCCTCTTAGAAACGCTTTTTATGGCAGCGTGGGTTAACGATATATTTTCAACAATAATTGTTCAAGTCTATTGGAAATTATCTGATGGTACAATTTGCCAATACAAGAGGAGAGGGCAATCATCCTAAAATTGGTGGTAAGTTAGTTTTCACCCTTTATATTAAGGAAGGACAATTTGTACTTTTTCCTCCAAGTAGATGGCGGCATACATAATCGTTTAGGATTCTTTTGAAAGAGTCGCCAATGAAATATGAGTAAATGTTAACTTTTTCAACAATCCGTAGTTGAAGATATCCGGCCCTGGCGTGGAATTCGACTTTTACGCTGAATAATATGTTTCATGTCTTTCGGTCTGATAGGAGACACGTTGAAATCAGTCATCTTTTCAGGAAGGTGTACGAAGGTTTGGAATCCACGTCAAATTCTTGGGATCAATGTTATCGGGTTTGAGTATTTCCTCCGATAAAAGTTATCCGCTGTCGTTTTATTAAGGTAGGGTGTTCTTGTTTCTGATACACAGTCCCCCGTTTAACCACTTTTTTCCGAAGTCCCAAAAGTTAGAACGAAAATTTTTCTTCATATTTCGCGCATCTGTTTTTCATTTTGTCTAGCTCTTTTGAAATAGTCGTATCGTTTCTTCCTACCAATAAAGCCATTTTTATGAAAACAATATTTTTAATATTCTTTTTAATATTTTCCCTTATTTTTCTATATATAAGTGAATACTAATAGTCCAATCATACTTTTGTAAATAATCTGCCTTTAATGTTTGTTCCCTATTACATTGGAAATGGAAGAACAATCTCACATATTTTGTTGTGTGTGTGTGTGTTGTGTGTGTTGTGTGTGTGGTGTGTGTTCCTATAGATGTGGTAATGGGATTTTTTTCTTTTATCATTTTAGCGTCTGCGACATAAACCACATCGTGTTAACCCTCTATAGGTTTCCTTCGCCGGGTCATATCATCAAGTATATCACTATTCGTGTGGATTTTTTTGGGCTGGAGCAGATGCACCAGTTTGAGGTGAGAAAACATGTTTAATATATTATTTTTACTGTTAATTTTAAGTGTTAATCGAGAAACTTTAAAAAGTACCCACCGAAGATGTTATTTTGGGGCACCAATGATGACATATTTCTATAAAAGGTGTCGAGAATAAGATTTTAATAATGCTTGTTAAGAACATAATTGTTTATTTGTTTTTTTATTTAGTAATATCAACATGAAAGTACTATAACAATGAAAATAAAATAAAGCAATACAAAACGTACACTGACAAATATACCAGTTAACAATATAATGGGAAGGATAAGGAAAGCCATTGGAGGCGGCTAAACCGTAAACTCAGCCATTTCCAGGTTTCAGTAGTGTATATTGTGGTGGCGTTTGCTGGGCAATAAGTCAGATAACTTAGGAATTAAGGATTGTGTATTAAGGTCTAAAAAATGAAGATCCTTGGGCTTGAAACAGTCAAAGATATTTGGAGGAAGAGTTGGGGGAGTGTAAGTGTTCGGGAGTGTAAGTGTCCGCTGCTTGGTCATCACTCGCACCGGCATTGGTAGTACTCCAGGTGTAAAAGGAAGTATCTCCATGTGTAAAAGGGAGAACCAAGAGTTATCAAGTGAAGAGCAGCTGGAGCTTAAGCCTTCGTTGTAAATACCATAATATTAGCCAGGTCAGAAGACAGTCACAGATGAAATAGATTCCAGGAGAGGGTGTCATAATTTTGCACCTCAAATGGATGTTGAGTCAGCTGAAAAATGACATCAAAGTCCAAGAAATGTACCGAAGGCTGGTTGATACATATAAACAGATGGTCTCCTTACAATGTAAAGCCATGCTATAAAGAGTCATATACCTCCAAAAAGGCCAAAATAGAAATATAATTTAAAATAAAGGGCCGGGAAAGGAGATGTGTCGTGCACCACTCAGAGCAACAGAAAATCATAATATTAATGAGGTGATGTGCAAGCTATCGCGAAAAGGGAAATCACAATCTGATTGTTCAAAATTAAAATATCGCCCAAGCTACAATCTTGTTTTTGTAAGTTGTTGCGGTGTTGCATATTTTCCTATCGTTTTCCTCAGAACTCGTTATCGAACAAGTTACAGGACGGCTTACAGAACGGCCTATCAAACAACATCTGAATGCTGCTCTGGGTGGACAGGAAGTGGAAGTATTTGCGCACGTATGTATAAATTCAAAATGTAAATTCTTATTATCTCCATATATTCGTTTCTTTTTTGAGATACCTAGGCCTACACATATCTCGATTTATACTACTTGATCAATTTCAATGACTTTTACAGATTTCTGGAATAAAATACATCATCGGAGATATTCGCAATTATGAAATTAAAAATGAGTATGCAATTGACTCGTTGATTTGTGATTGCAGCGTTCGATGGCACTATTGCATATTTGTGATGGCCAAGTTCTAAGAGATGTAGGCTATGCCCAATGGAAAACATGCGATAATGGCATCATCAGTTCATCTAGGATTTGGGGTGGTTTTGTGGATTGGTGCCTAGCGCATGCTGGCGATTAAAAAAACATCTGATCGGTGTATACCTCTGTGTGTGCCGTGAAGCGAAGTTAGCGAGATACGTAATCCGGTGTCATAAACTACAGTGTCCGCGTGATTGAGTGTCCTACCATCCATCTGTCTATTGTGTTCGCCATTGAGCGCTGTATGCATCGTTTGTTTCAGCACTGTACCCAAATGGCCTCGTGTACAAGGTCACGGTTTATTCCGTACATGTTGCTATGGTAGCTAGGACGCTCTCTCATGGGGGCACTCAGTTTCTTTACACCGGCATCCCTGATCAACAATGACTCCTAACCAGTTAGTCGGCAGGTCACCCAAGTACTATTGCCCACACTAACAATTGTTGGCCAGGGTCATTTTACATGGGCTTTCAAAAATACAATAGGCAAACGACCTTGCCATTGTCCACATTCCTTGCACACGTCTGCAGTTCAAATCGATGGAAACCAGGCCCACGTTACAGCATATTAGAATTCAATTCCATGGTGCCAGTAACTGTAAGGTTGTACATTTTCCGTGGTCTTCGCTTTCTCAAAAGAGATAGAGTAACACGTACACAGACCTTTTTTGTAGCACACAATTCAATTAATGATTTGGGATGCTTTAAAATTTTGTGGGATTTCTATAACTTAAAATTCGTCGCTTTTAATTCGTTGTTTTTAACTCCCAAACACCCTTTCACGTCATATTAGACCAACTTAGATATTTAGTTGACATTCCGCAACAATAATACATAATTTTATAATGAATTCAGGTATTTTGGACCTCAAAACAGGACATTTTCCACAGCGTTTTCGACCAGCTATTGAGGTCACAGCGATTGTATTGTCTTCTCATGTACAATAAAATAACGCATGTTGGCGTGACCTCCTGATTGACTGTAACCCCCTCTCTTCATTTGAATTGAAACAAGCATTCAAAAGTGTTTTTAGAGCAGGATAGATTGAAATTAATTCAACATTGTGAGAATTGCACCAGACATGTTTCCGTGAGCACATGATCGCATCATGGCGAGCTAAAGCTGTTGCTAGTATAAGAGCCGTAGAGCCGTAGGATCCTGTATAGGAATAATATAGGAATTTTAGGGCACATGTGGTCCAGTGGATATGACTGCCGACTCATGATCCAAAGGTTGTGGGTTCGAGCCCCGCTGTGGCCAATGTGTTGTGCACTTGGGCAAGGCACTTTACCTCACTTGCTTCGTCGACCCAAGCGATATTCGGGTAGCTGTTATGGGGGATATTACAAACTAAGTGCTGATAGGCATGTGCGCTTGGCCGGCTGCCGGCCTAGGTGAAGCGAAATGATTGTGACGATTTCCTGAAGGCAGCGTAATAATAATAGGCAACAGCGCTTTGTATCCTGTGGAAAAGGCGCTATATAAATGTCGGTATTATTATTATTATTATATGTCCGGAATTATTCTGCAATTCCTCAATATCACTGATTCTTACATGTCCAACATTTAATTCTTGTTTCCTAGCAATATGTTCAAATCCTTGTTTGAACGGAGGCACATGCTGCAGTCCAAACACCTGTGAGTGCCGTACGGGTTATACGGGAAATCGCTGTGAGATACGTAAGTGTTTGGTTTTTGTTGTCTTTTGGGTTTTTTTAAAATAAAATCCTGTACTGTGTTAAAAAAAACAATCAAACAAGCCCCGCCATAACAGAAGGCATACATTTTATTTGTTAATATTTAAAATATCATTTGGGCAATAGGTTTTATTAACAGCTACTTACGTTTACTATCATCCCTTAAAAAAGAATAAAGCAGCCCTTACTAAAAATTATTCGACTCCGTCACCCGACCAACCGATCGCCTAATTTTTGGATCCCTTTAAATCCTTAACATGATTTTAACAAAATCCTGACAAACTGGAAAATAGCGAATTTAATTGCGAAACAAGAAATCACGTCCAACAACTTTTGAAACTGTCGAGATTGACGTATTGGGCAGTGCCTTCATATACTATTGGAAAATTGTATTATTAAAAATAAAATACCCATGTAGAGCCCAAAACAATCAGGCAGGCGGGCAGGAGATGGGAATCGCATAATTGTTTTCAATGTGCTATATCAGGCAATTCCTTATCCCATTTCAAGGTCATAATTATCATTTAGGCCTATCGCCGAAAATGCATAATGCATGGAATAAAACATTGGTGCTGGGCACCAATGTATGCCCCGTGCAATGGCAGAATTATTAAAAACATCCAAAAATAGCCAAGAATTGAGCACGGTGATCTTAGCCGGATATTGGACATTGGATATTGGATATTCAAAAAATGTTGCATTCTCAAGAAACTGGGTGGCATTTGATGCCAAATATTTTTGAAGTCATTTTGAGGTCATCAGAGGTCATCTAAGGTCAAATCATTACATATTATTTTATATCCATGAAACTTGCTTGGTATAGTCAACATTTGATGCCAAATATTTTGGAAGTCATTTTAAGGTCATCAGGGGTCATCTAAGGTCAAATCTTTAAATATTATTTTATGTCCATGAAACTTGGTTGGTATAGTAAATATTTGATACCAAATATCTTGAAGGTCATTGAAGGTAAGAAATTTTCCTACGTCGTCCAGAAGATTAGACACCACATGCTCAATAAGCAAAGAAAACAAATACAATTTCATACCCAAGCTATATTTTTGTTGATCCCAATGATATAGTCTAATCCACATAAGACTTTACAGATATTTGCCAAAGCCATTTTGAAGATTGGACCCCACATTTTACTCGATATTCTAAGAAAACACATGCAAATTCATATCCAAAGCCATTTAAAAAAAAACTGGATCCTATAACTAATTTTTATTTTCTCATGAAATTGATCACAAGGATATAATCCACATGAGACTTTACAGAAATTTGCCCACGCCGTTTCGAAGATTGGACCCCACATCGTCCTCAATAATCAAAGAAAGCACATGCAAATTCCTATCCAAAAACTATGTTAAAAAACTGGATCCCGTAACTAGTTTAATTTTCTCATGAAATTCATGCCAAGGATATAGTCTAATCCACATGACACTTTACAGAAATTTGCCCACGCCGTTTCGAAGATTGGACCCCACATCGTGCTCATTAATCAAAGAAAGCACATGCAAATTCATATCCAAAGCCATGTTAAAAAAAATTGATCCTATAACTAATTTTTATTTTCTCATCAAATTGATCTCAAGGATATAGTCTAATCCACATTAGACTTTACAGAAATTTGCCCACGCCGTTTCAAAGAAAACACATGCAAATTCATATCCAATGTTATGTTAAAAAACTGGATCTATAACTAACTTTTTATTTTCTCATGAAATTGATCCCAATGATATAGTCTAATCCACATGAGACTTTACAGAAATTTGCCCATGTATTTCCTTTGATTAGTAATGAATTGGTTATATTTGGCATCAGATGTTGACCTCATCCACTGAGTTTCATGGACATAAAACAATATTTAACAATTTGACCTTAGATGACCCCTGATGGCCTCGAAAAGACCATCCAGATATTTGGCAGCAAATGTTGATTAAACCCACCGAGTTTCATGGACATAAAACAATATGTAATAATTTGACCTTAGATGACCTCGAAATGACCTCCAAAATATTTGGCATCAAATGCCAACTAAGCACTTGCAGTTTCTTGACTGCAATGTTTTTAATGGCATTTGGAATGAATTTGTATGTATTTTCTTTATTAATAAAGCATGATACGGGGCTCAAACTTCTAAACGGCGTGGGCAAATATCTGTAAAGTCTCTTGAGGATTAGAGTATGTCTTTGGGATCCATTTCATGAGGAAATAAGAATATATTATAGGATCAAATTTTTAAATATAGCATTGAATATAAATCTGTGTGTTTTCTTTGATTTTTATGCACGATGTGGGGCCCAATCTTCCAAACGGCGTGGGCAAATTTCTTGAAAGTTTCCTGTACATTAACTTACATCTTTGGAATCAATTTCATGAGAAAATAAAAATATGTTATAGGATCCATTTTTACACACAGCATTAGGTATGAAATTGTATGTATTTTCTTTGATTACTAATGAATTGGTTATATTTGGCATCAGATGTTGACTTCATCCACCGAGTTTCATGGACATAAAACAATATTTAACAATTTGACCTTAGATGACCCATGATGGCCTCGAAAAGACCATCCAGATATTTGGCAGCAAATGTTGATTACACCCACCGAGGTTTATGGACATAAAACAATATGTAATGATTTTACCTTAGATCACCTCGAAATGACCTCCAAAATATTTGGCATCAAATGGCAACTAAGCACTTGCAGTTTCTTTTTTTGAATATCCAATAGCCAATGTCCAATATCCGGCTAAGATCACCGTGCTAAGAATTGAGAGATAACTAACATTTTCCAAGCAAAAATTGCTTGTGTAGGTGCCTTTTACTGAAAACTGAATATGGTATAAATAGTGCTATCGTACGTGTTGATTCAAGTTCACTTAGGCTTGTTCAAGTTAACGATCACTGTAGTACCTCAATAGTCGACCCTCATAACTGATGTCAGCTGCCAAGAAATCGTCAATATTTCTGAATATGCAATGAGTATTAACCGGGCACTGTTGGCAGTTCGCCCAACTGGCCTGAAATTTGACCCCACTTAAACACATGGAAATAGAACCTTGTACAGATCCCATATAAATTTGTATAAAAACACTGAAAATACAATCTATCTCACACTGTATCATCATTTTACTTACACAAAAACTATCTTGTGTTTGCATAAATATTTATGTCATGTTCATCACAACCATTAAGTAATTTTAGCACTGTTCATCATTTTCAATTGTCATGAAAAATTGTTATGACCAAGGCTCTTCATGCTTCAATACAGCAATTGTTATTGTCTTGATCTAAATTATGCATCTATTAGTATTATTTTTGTAATTCAGCTTTTGGATAGCTGAAATATTTTGACCTTTCACTGATGTAAACTTCTGTCCCTAATCACTAGCTTTCCATGTGAAATGATCACAATGTGTGCTGTCAATATTCAGGAGTCAGCATTGTCATAGTTTTATGTTCATCATATCAAAATGTTTTCATATCTTATGCACTGTTACAAATGTTCAGTAAAATAACGTCGTTTTGACTCACAACAGTTAAAACGACGTTTTTTACATTCATCTGCCCGACCGTTTTGAGTCCCTTTTTACAGTTATTTGCGCGTTTCGAGTCCCGGTGTACAGTGGCGGACTGGGGAGTCAAACCGGCCGTGGAAAAATTGACATGACCGGCCCATGGCTCATGA
>JAMKCH010033396.1:0-61224 GCA_023653785.1 Ophioderma brevispina
GCTCGCCCACATACCCTAAGATCGACGCACTTGCCCTGTGCTACTCCTGTGCACAGTATGCTTCCCCTGTATGGGAAAGATTAACCCCATGCCAAGAAGCTTGATTCGGCTTAAATGGCACTGTCGGCTTATCACATAGGATGCCTCCGTCCAACATCTACGGAAAACTTATACATCTAGCAGGATTTCTCCACCAGACATCCGTCGTAGCGTAGAGAGCTGCAAGAGCGTAGCTCTGCCATGTACTAATGTGAAGCAACCCTATGTCTGGACAGATCCTTCTGCCACCGCCTTAACATCCAGGAAGTTTCTTAAGCAAATTCCAAACCTCTTGAAAGAGGCTCTAAGGAGCTCAAAGAATCGCCTTGTGGAAATAAAGGCTTGCCATCAACCAAGTACACTATTGGTATTGAACCTGGTGAGCATCCCCCACCTGGAGCTGACTCCCATGGTCTGAATGCGATGCCTCAACAGATTGAGAACCAAATTGGCCGCCTAAGTTTCCTTGCAGAAGTGGGGCTACTGGAAGCAGATCAGGAACTGCCTGTGGTTGTGGAACAGCACCCAGACAATGGAACATTCCCTTGTCTGCCCACTGCTGGGGAAAATGCACAACCAAGGACCACCTTGGCGGAAGTCATGAAAGTAGCCAGACTTTGACCCATCTCTGGCCTGGATCAATAATTTGAGAACCCACAGTGTTTGGGACACGATAAGAAGATTAAAGACACTATCAGTGATTTGAAAAATATTTGAAATTTGCAGGAATAGCTTCAAAGTGGAAGGATAAGTCTGTATAAATTATCATAAGTTACCTTTCCAGCTGTAGAATGACAGAAAAGGAAGAAAACATCAGTGTTCCAGTCGATTCTCCATTCAATTACGTGTTGTAGAAAAGTGCCGTCGACAGTAATGACTAAATCTCCGCTTCCTGTCCTTATTAGGTTTCTTCTTGGTCTTATCATTTGCAGGTATGTTAGGATACCTGTACGTGTTACATACATGCAAAAAATCTGTTTTTGATGATTTTTGAATTGCGATGTAGCAAATCACTGAATAGTGTCTTTAACAAGCGTTTACCAATAAAAAGTATTTCTGTTTTGGTCAAAACGATAATATGATAGATTTAAAGAGTAATTAACACAGGTAAAACAGTAAAAGAGGTAAACACATATCATCTATCTATAGTATCAGAAAGTAGCACAATAAAAATAAAATTAACCTGATACAATATATGCCCAATTTAAGGACACCTCAACTCTTTTGTGAAATTTCACGCTTTCTTATACGATGGACCTGGAGTGGCGAACAGAATGGGCAAAAGAGTTCCATATAGCTAGGGCTGCATTTCTAAAAGCCCCTTCCACCACTGGTGGAACAGTGAGGCGCAGTGTTGTCCATATTCACACCGCAAGACTGACCTGCAAGGAATAATACAAAGAAAGTTATTTTGGACAAGTATGATGGGCAAATTGTCCAGAAATACCCTTGTAAGAAGCATAAGCCCAGAGACAACACGCTCATAGGAGCTTCTTTTGAGGAGTGGGTAGTTGGTGTTTTTTCTGTTCCTTCTTTTTAGAGTACTAGGATTGGCCTCTATGCTTTGAGACCATTAAAATCACAATCCTATATCTAGTCTTTTTGTTTTTTTTAACATGCTCCAATTCAGGTGGTAACCCCTTCTGAGACCTTTAACCTACAATTGGCCATAATATCTGTGATATAAATATAAATATATATTTGGTTATAGCATCCAAAATCATTAAAGAAAATAATATGAGATAATACGACCTTGCTATTAGAAAGCCACATGATATGGCCGCCTTCAAAACACCAAAAACTTTATGAATTGTCAGTTACATATTTAGTTTTTTATCATCATAAAGTTCAGAAAAAGTGTAAACGAAAGTACAAAAATATGTCTTTCCCTTAATAGAACATCTATCTGCCATTTTTGTTTAACATGCTCCATCTCAAAATGGCCACTTTCCAAAACCTTTAAAAAATAAATTGCTATATACCTGGCCTAGGCTATCATCCAAGAACTGCTAAGCAAAGTGTAAATGAAAGTAGGGTGAGATATATGTCTTTGGCCATGAGAACTCAATTTTTTTTTTATTAGTTAACATACTTTTGATAAAAGAAAATTTAAGTATGTATAATTATGTTTCAGTTTCCTATTAGAAGGTCATATCTAATGTTTTGCTTCGTAAACATACTTAAAAATCCAAGATGGCACCAAAAATGCCACATTACAATATCTTTTGAACTTATAAAATTGTGATGAAATTAATACAACTAAATGACATACGATATTTGTCTTTTCACTACTCCTTGCACTAAAACTGTCTGATTTTCGCTTTTGTTAACTTGCATACATTTTCAATATGGTGGCAACCCATTTTAACCAAATAAAATGCCAAACATGAACTGTCTAATGGTAAAGATTATATCTCTACTTTTTACACTTTTTATCGTCAATTTCGGAAATATGCTAATATTAAATATTACATATGTTTTTGGAGATTTTTGAAGGTATTCATTGTAGCTGCCATCTTAATTTTAGCATGTATACGAAGCAAACATATCAGATGTGGCCTTCTAATAGGCAACTTGAAGACATAATATGACATACTTATTTTTCCTTTTAATCAAAACGTCTGCAGGTTAACGAAATATGGAGAGATTTGTGGTAATTTCTAAGCGTTTAAGATCTTTGAATGCAGCTACCGGCCCCCAATCTGAATTGGGCGCCTGAAATGTCAGATAGCAAGGTTTAAATGCATGGTTAAGACATAAATTTCACACTCGAACTTGAAACCTTACCATTTTGCAGGGGCACGCTCTGCTGTACTAACTAGACACTACTATGTGTTTTCGCATACTTTTGTGGCAAAACTCTTTACTTTGGGCAGCCATTTTGAAATTCAAGATGGCTGCCATGTCGAAAATGATCCGTTTTGTTAACAATGTTATATTTTTTCCCTCGACCCTGAACTGGGTATAGCCTTTGGCTATAGACACTAGAATCATAAATTTACTGGTTTTAGACATCCGGAGTGTGGGCAAAAAACGTCCTCCCCTTGGCGGCCCATTTTTGAAATTCAAGATGCTTCCACAACCGACAAGTCCCATTTGTTTTGTTATTCAACTGTTCTTATTGGATTTCTGGACCCTGAACATGCGTATAGATGCCATAATCACGCCTCTACTATTTCAGCTACATGTATCTCAAAAGCCCTTCCCTTGGCGGCCATTTTGACTTTCAAGATTGCCGTCACAGCCACAGATCTAATGTTGTTGTCATTGATCTTGCCCCCCCGCCCTCCAGGGTTTATGGGTGGAATTACGTTTCTTAGGTGCTTTAGAAGCCAAATATAGCACATTATAGGTTCAAAATGGCGACCATTTTTGAAAAAAAAAGTGATCTTTGTATTATGTGCTCGAAGATTGTTAAAAAATGCCAACATTTATTTTCTTATCCTTGACAGCTGAACTTTAGAAAATGCAAATTAGCAAATTCCAAAAAAGCAACATAGTAATATTGAACATAGTGAACCTGACTACATGTGTACAATGTGATATAGCGGCACCCACTGTGTGAAATTCAAACGCCAGAATGTATGTTCAGAGAGTGACTCACTCACGATCACCCAAAAAATCACTTACCCACTACAATACTAAGCTATAGCCTGAAATGAAAGAATACCACTAATTCTCATTGAACCTATAATCACATGCAAATATAATTTGCCCAAACGCTAACATAAGTATCGGTTTCATTGAGAGAAACTTATATATCTTCCAAACAGTAAGAACAAAACAACTTTGAAATATAATCATTGGTTCGCCCACATGTAGTATTGTGATCAGTATGGGATCCGTCAAACAAAGACTCATACAAAAACTAGATCAATTTCAAATGGAGATCTAATAACTGCAAACAAAATATTTGCACTGTCCAAACATATTTTGAAATTATTCGGAGATCACTAGAGTCAATTATTGACCTCTTTGTTTTTTATCTCGATAACCAAAAACATAATAGAGAGGCAACTACTTTTGCTTGTGGCGAAGTTAACAATTTGAGACCATTTTTAAAGAAATCAATATAATATTAAAGATTTAACCTTTGGTGATGACCTTTGACATTTGAATATTTTCGTCTTATACGTCCGTAACCATACGTTGTAGGTAGTACAAACTATACTTTTTTGAATCCTTGTAACAAGACGAATACTCTGGTTACAGCAATCCAAGCATTTGTCATTTTTGACCCCTGTATTATGAATTTTCCCTTCCTAGATTCCATTTGGCATATTTGAAGACTTTGATATTTAGTACCATTTCCCTTAATTTCGTAAAAATGATAAAAATTCAACATCCGTCAATATGTAATACACCCGACGAAATGTGTAATATTTCAGTGTATATTTTACATTTTTGTAACAGCTTAAGGAGCCTAACATTTCCAGAAAATGCACAATGGGTGGAGGGGGAGGGGGGCTTATTTCTTTGGAACTGTTTATTACTAAGAGTTTTGTGTTTTTAATATTCATCCTAACAGCCAATTAATTATATAGCTGACGTCGATATTTCACCTATGTGGATTCAGTGCTGCTAAACAACCGATCGAGATGAGTGTATTGCCTCAGAGTTGCCTACGATAAAGGATCCTTGAGTATTTTCAGTGCAAGATTTATACAACAGGATAGTTTCTTACTCCATTAAACTCTTCTTAGCGTATCCAAAGGTCATTGGTAATGGCTTGTGGTGGTGTCAGGATTTATTCAACTGAATAAGCTGATCCGGGGCCGCGTGTATATATGATACGGACGCTCCTAACACTTTTTTTGAGACTGGTTGTTTTAAGAGTTATACCTGTATTTCATTTTGAAAAAAAAATCAAATCCAACAAAAACAAACAACAAACCATAAGAAGGAGTAAGATAATAAGCAATGTAAATGCAAATTAGAAATAAGGTCATCCATGAGATGTACAGTCTCCCTATAGTCCATTTCTCTACCTCCGTGCAGTGATGTCATAACCTTGACGCAGTTTTTACGCACGCGTAAAGATATGCCGTCTTTGTGCGCGCGTGTAAAAACGCTGTCGCTTTCAGCCAGCGCACGCGATTAACTGGTGCGACCATCGAGGTTAAATGATAAGGGCATTTAATTCAAATGTCGTATCTTGATTATTTTAAGATTATTTTTCACAGAGTAGCACATTTTTTAAAACACCAAAGTATAGATGAGTTAACATGTAACGTCAACGCCGGGCAACGAACAAAGCACTGCCCGGCAGTATGCGTGAGCACCACTGACCTCTACACATGGTTAGTGGGCGGCCTCACAGTTGAATGGTCGCCGAGTGAAACAACATGAAGTTGCTTTTCGCCTTGGCAATATGGCGGGAAACAATGCATACACCTGCTGGTGCACATATTCCACACAGATGTTCTACGGTTATACAAAATTCCTTTAACTTTGACAAGGTGTATGCATTGTTTCCCCCCGTATTGCAAAGGCGAAAAAGAACTTCTTGCTGTTTCAAAATGGCGACTCAGACCGCTATCCATGTCAGTGGTGAGCACTTGCAGGGCTTGTGCTTTTAAAATTCGCGCTCAATCAGGCGTGATAAGGCTATTGAATGCTGTAACAATATGGGCATATTCTTCGCACCACATGTCAGTAGACCAGGTGCTAACTTGTGTTTGTAAACATTGATGTCACCTCATCTATAGCGCATTATGATTTAACCAAAACAAATTGCGCTTGGACATGTAAAGTATAGCGGTAATATGTGGTGCGATTATGTATTGTATAAAAATAGCAAATTTGATTTCAAATATGTATTTGGTGGTCAATGATATTTGTGTAGGTTTATGATAGTATTAAAAAAAACTCTTGCGAAGGATTAAGATAATGAACAATAATTTAAACATAAGATCAGGTGTTTTGTTCAATCATTCTTTATTAACATCATTAAAAATACATCATAATTAATAAAAAGAATGTACAATACCTCCAGGACACGCTGAAATCCTGCATTAGCAGGCCATCAAGCAGGCAGGAGTGCCAATAATTAGACAGGACACAATAAAATATCAATACAGATTACCTAAAAACCATCATCTAAACCCAACAATCAAGGTCGTGGAGAGACGACAGGAGACAAGAACACAAACTTAATTTTAAGATAAGGACCCGCGTCCCAATGATGTTCATTGCGCGCGTTCCAGATAGTACAGCTACTTATGAGGGCGATCTTACTAATCTCCTAAACTCACAACTTAGAAAACTTGGCGCCATTTGAAAGCAGAACGTGGTCTCTCTGCGTTCACGTAACAAGACCTCTGAATCCAATTTCAAAACAATTCAGGTAGCATTTGAAGCATTTTTGGAGAATGGCAGACTGCAGATTTTGATATTTACAAGATTTACGCTCATGGGCGGTTTGGATGCTCATTTCTAGAGGAACCGTAAGCTCTTATACGTGAATGGACTTTTCTTGGTTGTTAATAATGATAAGATCGGGTTTTTGAGCAGTAGGCAGGATATTTGGTGGAAGAGTGCCACCAGTTATTGTGTATCCTGGAAGATCAGCAAAAATACTGCAATTGTCTTTGATAGCCTTAGACAAAGCATTGGTGATATGTATGAGAATGTTAATGTGCCGCCAGGTATACCTGCCTTGTTGGAGAGACACTGAACAAGTATTCAAAACATGAAGGAGAGTTTGAGTATTTTGACATAACTTACATTTTACATTTACTCCTTTGCCCCAAATTCGAAGGTTGGTAAACGTGGGCAGGAAATAAATGCAAGATTTACTGCAAAACTGTTTGGTAAATTATGTATCATAGACTTCCATGTAAGGTAACTCTTCTCGACCTCAATGAGTTTAAGCATATTGCTATGTGCAACAAGGGGTTGGATGTAATTTCTCCACTCCTTTTGTTTTTCACATTTAAGTTCTTTTTTAATGTTCTCTTTAACCAACTCTCACTTAGGTTCAACTTTCTCAGTTGAATCTTGACCAGGGTTGGCAAAAACAGTGTTGTAGATGGCGTTCGATCGCTTTCTCCCGGAAGACTTAATTTTTTGCTTCCAATTGGATTCACGAGTGATTTTACATTGCAGAGCGTGCATTACTCATTCATCGGCTTTCACGAGACATCTAGCATAAGATAATGTATGCGCTTCGAGATAAATATCGGAAAGCCTTTGGAGGGACAGACCATATGGGCTGTAAAGAACAGTTGGTGTTGAACCGAATTTGCCAACCCCAAACCATGATTATATAACATTAGTGTGAAGGTGGTCAAGACACGTCAATATTGGGTGTCCGATAGTTCATGGACAGATAGCAAATAACCTAATGCAGGAATATTATATTGAATATTATACACTCTATGTTTAAATTCGTCTCTTACAAGGCTTTTGTTGGTATTAGTCACATGTTCTGTAATCTTATTTTGAATGATCTCAAACTTGTCCTTTGTTTTACAACCATGGGTAAAAAAAATTATACTTCCCTAAAAACTTTTCTGGGGCCTCCTTTACTGTTTTCAAAAACATTGCACACGATTTGAATGACACACGTTTGGTTTAACACTGCAGATAAGACCTTATTTACATTTAAATTGTTTTAGTGTATATAAGATTCATCGATTTAGTATTGTGGTGGATTTCATTCATTATCCTTTGATTCTTTCGCTTGTCATCAGTGATCAAACAGAAATCGTCTGCAAATGGAAGGGTGACGTATATCTCTCCCTCCATGTTGTACCCGTGCAGGCTTTTTTGATTTAATTTCTTGACACTGGATGATCGGATTAAAAACAAGCAAAAAGATAATGGGAGATAAGGGGCCCCCTGGAATATATCACGTTTAAACTTAAACGGCGCAGTTGTCCAGGTGGAGCCCCTCTCCTGCCACACAGGCATTTACAAAAACAAAAAAGGTGATCGTTCTGTAGGTAATGCATACAAACTTCTCTTGTATGTCGATGATAGTGCTTTGCTAGTTGATGGCAAAGATCCTCAACATATTGCCAATAGTCTTAGCACTGAATCATGCAGAAATTGGTTAGTTGATAATAAGCTCTCTCTCCATTTAGGAAAAACTTGATCAATTTTGTTCGGCTCCATGCGTAAATTGAATAAAGCCGGTACCTTTTCAGTTACGTGTAATGGATAAACTATTAAAGTAATATTAGCACATTTTTTTTGAAGAGCGCCCCCAATTTTTCCAAAAAATTGAGATTTTTACACGGTTGCATTGGTAACTGGCTAGTAAACTATACCTGTGAATGGTTTTAAAGCTCTACAATGCCTATGTGTCGCAAACGAAGGAATTTTGTAACTAGAATAATTAATAACGGGCTCCCGATAATAATTCAATAATTCCAATATGAAATAGCCGGGAAATAGCGCCATGTACGTATCTACGCTCATCTATTAGTTGTTTTATTGGTTCAGGCAAGTCAAGTATAGAGGTAATTTTCTTGAGGTGGCACTATTTCATCATGGACGGACATAAACTTAGCATTTCCAGCTCTGCCGTTAAGTACAATCTAGGATCACAATTCTAATTACAAAAATCGCTCATTTTATGATAAATACGCATTTTTTAGCATTCTCGTTCGCAGGTGTAGTTTTCTGGACAATTACCAACATAGCTGTGCAAAAATATCAAATTTTGAAAATTGGCGGTGCTCTTCAGTGCTCTTCAAAAAATGTTCTAATATTGCTTTAAGTCAAAAAAATCTGTGAATTATCTAGGGGTGACTTTAGACGATACTCTAACAAGTGAATCAATTGTCAAAAATGTACTTTAAAAAGCTGGTTCTAAATGGTCTTTTTTGTACAGGCAGGGGTAGTTCTTGAACGAATATGCCCGTAAACTCTATGCACAACCCTCATTTTGTGTCATTTTCATTATTAAAGTTCTTCATGGTTCTCATCTACCAATCAGTATTTACCAAAAAGAAATTACAGACTATGCAAAATAAAATTGTCCGATTTATTTTAAATGCATGCCCCTGTACTCATATTGGTCAAAACGAGTTAGATAAGGTGGGATTTCTGGCAGTTGAGGATAGGGTGAAGCAACTGAAATTAGGCCTGGCATTCAAAATCTTTCATGGCACATGTCCTGATTATCTTAATTTTAATTTTCAACGTTTGTCATCTGTGCATAATTACAGTACCAGGGGCAGTCCTTTTAATTTTATTGTACCGAGGGCGAAAGGTCAAGCTCAACACACTTTTTTCTTTACAGCTATTAAAAACTGGAATTATCTACAAAATTATATCAAACAACTTAAAGGCTGACTCAGAGATTTCCTGAGGAGGGCGCCCTCATTTTTCAAACAAATCGTGTTTTTTGCACATGTATAATGCTTGTACTAATCACTGTGTGAAATAGCTAAGCTCAAATCGAAGCTCTTCATTTAGAAAATCACAACTTTGTTATAAAATTCCGGATCCGGAATTTTTGTTATACACAGTATCCTATGGCACATAGATGTGTACTGCATGAAAACGAAAAATCCGATTCATCTCAAACTTTGGAATTGAGTATTTTAGGTGACTATCTTTAGTTTTAGTTGACTATTTTTTAATTATTACACAAAAAAAAAATATATTTTGAAATCCCTGAATCAGCCTTTAATGACCCTTTCCAGTTCAAAGCTAGAGTCAAGGATCACCTTGCTAAAATGAAATCTGATACTAAACATGACCAGGTTAACCCCATTTCTATTTGGGCACTTAAATGAATGAATAACAGTAAGCCTACGATGTGTCTGCTTACAATGGGTCTTCGACGTGTGGATTGTGTGTTTGTGTGTGAGGGTGTGTGTTTGTGTGTGTGTGTGTGTGTGTGAACCAGGCATGAATTGAGGGGTCGCAGGGAGGCTCATATTTTTAATTAGTATTTCTTTTTTCAATTTTAAACTGAACGTAATTGTTATGTTTTTTCACATTATACAAAATACTTGTGTAGTTTTTACACAATTTCGTAGTAAAGCATTTAATTGTACATAAATAATTTGTAAAAGTTACATAACAATAATATGTAATTGTTTACATAACAATCAGGCTCGTTTCCTTACATAATTTGTTGATAAATTATTTACATAACTAATGTGTATTTTTTTTACATATTAGATTAGTAATATTTGACATAACTAACAAGTACAATTTTACATAACACAATGGTATGTAAACTTTAACATAAAAATAGTGAGCGAACACGGGAATTATGTAAAATTTTACACTCACAAGCTGTGAAAACCTTTTTATCAGTGTAGATCTTTCAAACGTTGAACATATTCGATCCATTATACACTCAGCAAAAAAAGAAAGTCACCGTTTGATACTTTTTGACATAACTCAAAAAGTATTTAATTTACTTTTATTATTCAAAAACTGATGGATGCGCAAATTTCTTACGCACAAAATGACAATTTACTTTTGCGCGATAGATATCGTTTTTACCATGAAATTGTCCATTTTATGAAATTTCATGCAAGGGGAAAAAGTTGCACTATTTTTCCTGAAACATAGATATTTGATTTCCAAGTGTGTACGGTTAAACATTTCATTCCCAATTTCTTGAGCAGGTGAATACTACTGCTGTTTCTCTGTCCGTGTGTTGTTACATAATCACATTAAAAAGAAAAGGGCTGCTCGTAGAGATTTGCATAATCATTTTACTGAGGAATTCTTTGGGATTAAAAAGCAAAAGTCATGTCATCGTGTTATCTGTGTTGGGTTTTGCATGTTGTATGTGCTGTATGGTTAGGTTTAAAGGTGCCGCGCATGAAAAACTTTGTACAGCCTTTCTAGACGAAGGCGTACCTGTAAGAGAGGTGGCCAAAGCTATCCTGAAACTGAGAGTAAAGTTTCGGCAGACATGGGATGTAAAGGATCTTCCAAGAAGTGGTCGACCTCGCATTACAACAGTGAGGCAAGACATGTCCATGGTTAACATGGATGATAACGCAACACCTCACCGTGCTCACGTTACCAACCGGGATCTGGAAGACAACGGGATTGAGCGCATGGAATGGCCGGCAAGATCCCCTGATTACAATCCCAATGAGAACCTGTGGGATCAATATGAAGGCGACAGGAAAATGAAAAAAAACACATCTGTGCAGGAGTCGCAGCGCGTATTGCAACGGGCTTGGGCTAACTTAGATCAGCAGCGTATACGCACTTTGGTCAACAATATGCGCAAGAGGTGTCTTGAAGTCACTGAAAACCTAGTGGACCTACCCATTATTGTACATTGAACAGCTTGCTTCCTTGCTGAGTTGATAAGCTTTTGAAATGGAGAAATAAATATTGTTTTATGGCCAGAAAGCAATGAGTACTTCTTCACTTTTCTGTGTGAAATTTGCAGACAAAAGTGCAATTTTTTTTTCTTGCATGAAATTTCATAAAATGGATGATTCCATGGTAAAACGATAAAAACGATGTTTTTCGGGAAAAAGTAAATTGTCATTTTGCGCGTAAGAAATTTGCGCATCCATCAGTTTTTTAATAATAAAAATAAATTAAATAATTTTTGAGTTACGTCAAAAAGTATCAGACGAGGACTTTCTTTTTTGCTGAGTGTATTTTCCATTACATTATTATCATCATATTATATTGTTATCATATTATTGTTGAAAAACGTAAGTAACTAAAGTTAATATGGTTATGCAGATATAAGACAAAAAAATCGCAAATTTCAACGTCGTCGCCAGTGGTTAAATCTTTAATATTGCTCCGATTTCAGTTCGAAGAAGGCGACACTGGACCTTTTCCAATGGAAAGGAAGCACGCCTTGTTGGAGGGAAGTCTTGATGCTATCTGTGACGGGTGAGCTCAGCTCTTATGCGAATTATCTTAGAACCTTTCGGGGGTTTTATCAGCCTTTGAAGCAGATATCCTCTTCAAGATGCCATAAATCACACACGTATGGACTCGTTATATTGAAACTTGAATGTCACTCTGCCGGGGTATCGGCTGCAATATTTAAAAAATGCATGTGCTATGAATTAACACGTAGTTTTCAACGTTCAAATCAACAACTAATTAATGTAAATTAATGTAAAATGGAGAACCATTTTTTTATTTTTATATCATCTTTTCTCCATGTTCTACCTCATTAACTCACGAATATTGAGCAAATAAATGTCGATGCTTTACAAATACAATACCTCTCCAAAGTGAGCCACACGATACACGTCTAGTGTCTAGTTACATGTGTAGCAGAGAACGGATTTATTGCATGTGTAGAATAAATCTATTATTCTGTAACATGCAAAAACACAGTACGCTCTGCATATTCACAAAGGGTAACGGGTTATCTTTAACCCTCGTCTACCTGAGCCATTTTTTGTAACAAAACTCCCGAAGGGGGGGGGGGAAAAAAAAAAAAAAAAAAAATGCTCCGATTTCAGTTCGAAGAAGGCGACACTGGACCTTTTCCAATGGAAAGGAAGCACGCCTTGTTGGAGGGAAGTCTTGATGCTATCTGTGACGGGTGAGCTCAGCTCTTATGCGAATTCTCTTAGAACCTTTCGGGGGTTTTATCAGTCTTTGAAGCAGATATCCTCTTCAAGATGCCATAAATCACACACGTATGGACTCGTTATATTGAAACTTGAATGTCACTCTGCCGGGGTATCGGCTGCAATATTTAAGAAATGCATGTGCTATGAATTAACACGTAGTTTTCAACGTTCAAATCAACAACTAATTAATGTAATTTTTTTTATTTTTATATCATCTTTTCTCCATGTTCTACCTCATTAACTCACGAATATTGAGCAAATAAATGTCGATGCTTTACAAATACAATACCTCTACAAAGTGAGCCACACGATAGCAGAGAACGGATTTATAGCAGAGAACGGATTTATTGCATGTGTAGAATAAATCTATTATTCTGGAACATGCAAAAACACAGTACGCTCTGCATATTCACAAAGGGTAACGGGTTATCTTTAATGAAAAGACAACCTGTCTTCAATAAAGACCCAATCACAATATAAGGGAACAAACCTCAAGATTGCATTCTACCCCATAATTCCGTTTATTCTTCCATTCCTGGCTTCTTCAAGGGTTATTTAAAGCCCAATAGCTATCCAAATTGGTAATAATAATAACTGGTTTATTTAATCTCGTATCGTAGCCCGTAGGCTAAACTGCCAGAGACATACAACAAACTAATCAAACAGAAACAATGCAACTTCAAGGCAGTTTAATCAGCGCCATGTTGCAACATGCAAACAAACTAATCAAAAACACCGAATGGGAATTGAGAGCTTTCATGGTTCCTTTGCCCATATCAAATGGGCAAAGAAGAGAGTGGTAATTCTGATTTTAACCAATATCACTTATACAAATTAAATCCAGAATTGAGTACCTTGAATAAATCCAGCAAGTGGCCCCACCGAGATTTGAACCCGGGACCCTTGGGTCCAAAGGCAAGCTCTCTAACCATTAGACCACGCCACTCTCTTTGTAGTTTATTTAAAAAATATAGATGACTGTGATGACGCATTGACGTATTTACAAGGGTCATTTGATATGGTCAAAAGAACCATGTAAACGCTCAGTACCCATTGTGTATTTCGTCATTGTTTGGATGTAGCAACAGGGCGCTGACTATTAAGCTGCTGCCGTTTGTAAAGTTGCTTTGTCTCTGTCTAAATTTGTTAATAAAAAATAAAATTGTTAAGTTTTGTTGTACTTGGATTGTCCT
Source organism: Ophioderma brevispina (assembly GCA_023653785.1). Classification (NCBI taxonomy): domain Eukaryota; kingdom Metazoa; phylum Echinodermata; class Ophiuroidea; order Amphilepidida; family Ophiodermatidae; genus Ophioderma; species Ophioderma brevispina. Next base: position 13,772 of record JAMKCH010033396.1, read on the forward strand.
TATAAGAGCGCTTTATAAGTATCTGCATTATTATCATTATTATTGTTATTATTATCATTTGTATTATTATTATTATTATAATTATTATTATTATTATATTTTTATTAATGATTCGGATTTAATAAAAAGGTCAAATCAGTAGACCTTATTATATTTCTTCTTTGAAGGAGTATATAAAGTAAATAAGCTAATTTGAAATCTTAATATTTCAATTTGTCTACAACAGTTCTCCGTTCATTCATCCTTTGTGCGAGAGTGCGTACCCTCTGTTACGGATACCTCACAAACACTGGCAAATCTTTCATAACACTGCCAGTCACTCAGTTGGTTGTCATGGTTGTTCTGACGTTGACATGAACCAAATTGATTCCGTTTCCCTTTGTACGTTGGGTTGATTAAAATACCATATCTGAAGAAAATAAAAGAATATTTCATGTCACAAGTGTCATGCTTGTGTCTGTGGGTTTGTGTTGGGAGACCCGGTGCGGAAGGAGATATAGTCCTCCAGACTAACAACGGTTCACAAATAGGGCACTTAATGGTGATTCGGTTGATGTGACACACGCCAACATTTAGTTTTGACGCTATTCCGTTGTCGCCTTTGGAGCCCGGGCTATGGTTCTTGCCGGACCATATCTCCGTTACACCGGTATTCATGGGCACTGCCGTGCAGAGATTGCAAGTGTGTGGGTGTGTGTGGTGGGTGTGGTTGTCCCCCCTGTTCTTTTTCTTAGTTTGTTTCTACTGCTACTATCTTAATGAAACGACTGTCATGAAGTACAGAGTCCTATGACGGAGACGTTACTAGGGTTCACAATGGACGCTTAACTGTTTAGAACTGCACGCATTAGGTTCTTGTTTCTTAGTGTCGTCTACAGTGGTCACGCTTCTTTTCATGATTGTGTCTCTGTTGTAAGCAATCTTTTAACAGTAACTTTCAGTTTCTCTACACGATGCTAGTTTAAAACACACTGCTCTACTGTCTATACCTTTAGTTAATTCCTCTCGACATTCACATGGGGGGGGGGGGGGGGGGGGTGGGGGGGGGTAAAGAAAAAAGTATAGATGCCCTGGAGACCTTATGGCCATAATACTATTCTGAAATATCATTCTCCTTTACCCAATAGTCCGTACTGTTCCATATAAACCTAACCTCACACAAGGTCAACGTTGGTAGCACCAATTGTTTTGTGGATCCTAGATAATGACCGCTGATAGGTTCATCACAACGATTGTAACTATGATAACGTGCTTGTTCGTTCTGCCGATGTTGTAACGCCCCGTAGATCTACAGAGCGGATTCAGTGCCCCATTTGCATTATCCCCAATTCTGATCACGCTGTTGTCAATTCTGTCGCCTGGATCAAATAAGAAATATAATCATCCAGTAACTGTGATACACTAAACTGAGAACGACAAAACAAAGAAACAAATGAAATTTGACGGACATTGGTTAGTGTCTGAGTCTTCTAGCTCGTTCATTTGAAAATATCACGCTGATGCTAGTAGAGGAGGAGCAGAATATCATAGGGGCCTTATTTAAGGAGTTCGTTTACCGCCCACTACAGAAAAGGTTTAACACCTTTGGTAGTTAGTATGGACCCTCTACATCAATGCTAGGTAGGTAGTACTCTCAAATTGTGGTATCACTTTTTCAGTAGGGGCCAATTTAAGTTTACACAGGGGTCAAATTCTTAAAATGCCCCAATCGTGTTGAAATGTATGCCATATTGTCCATCTAATCATTGGTTTTGGAGTTATAAAGTAAAAAATGACAAAAATGGTAAAAAGGTCAATCTCAATTTGTACAGGGGTCAACATTAAACGTTAATCTGATTATAATTTTAATACTTGCAAATTATTGCCTGAGGTAAGAGGGCTCCCAAAAGTATAGTTTTGATTATGTTAAATTTTACCTTACGGAGATAAGGGTCAAGTCAACACCAATTGCATTATGTTGCCCTATGACCTATTTTGTCGCATAACATGCAGATGGTACAAACTATTCCTTATTTTGACACATTAAGCTAAACTATTCCTTATTTTGACACATTAAGCTAGATGAACGATTTCTTTCATTTTTTACCAAAATTGGAGCAACTTCTCATTTTGATCCCTGTACAAATAGAAATTGACCTTTTTACCATTTTAGCTATTTTCACCCAAACCAATGGTCATAGACGGTACAAACTATACATTTTTTGAATCCTTATGACTAGACAAATAATATGGCATACATTTCCACATGATTGGAGCATTTTAAAAAATCGAACCATGTGTAAACTTAAATTGGCCCCTATTGAAAGGTGATACCACAATTTGAGAGTACTACCTACCCAGCATTGATGTAGAAGGTCCATTCTAACTACCAAGGGTGTCAAACATTTTCTGTAGTGAGGGGTAAACGATGATGTCTGACCTGGGTCTGAGCTCCTCCTCTATAGTTATTGCGACCATCAGCGTCGTTTACCTTTAGAGCTCAGCCACCCATAACAGAATGTGAACGTTTGAAAAGCAAATGGATGTCACTTTAGTGGGCTTTGGACCAACTTTGACCGATATACCTAGTTTTGTCTCACTTCCCTCTCACTCGTTTAATACTAAGGAAACTTTCTGGAAAGCTGGGGAGGTTCTGCTGAGTTCTAAGTTATTCTGCAAATTGCATGGCTTCCCCCAGGGTTGTCTTTGCTGCATGGTCTAATATTTTCTTATGCCGATTGCTGCTAGTCATTTTGGCAGGGACGTGTTACAGAAGCCCTAGCTTACTATTTTAACAATTATCAAGTAGTGAAAATTCCATGAACGGATCTCACATTCGGCTAAACGTTTGTTTTACTTCTTCCTTATATCAGCATGCTAAAGTCTGCTGCAATAGGCACCGTGAGTTCTAAGAGTATCTTCTTCTTCTTCTTTTTAATTTTTCTTTTTCTGTTCTTTTTTTTTTTTCTTTTTCTTTTCAATACAGAGTCTATGCTAATTTTCCCGCCAATACTGGCTCATTTCTATAGGTACCTTCTTGTTTCTTCTCCTGTTTTCTCCACAATGCGAATTTGGAAGTTAAATCAGTCGAGCTCCCATTTATGTCTGGATAGGATTGTATTTTTTTTTACCTCCAATAATCCATGAGTTTTTCCGAAGACTCTAGAATCGGACAGGTTTACCGTGTTTGTAGGCTATTTCTTTCCGGTAATGGTCAGCTTGGGATCAAATGCAACATACTGAGTTTTTTGGTTTTATGACGCCTCTCATACGTACTTAATTTAGGTAAAACATTCTTTAAATGGCATGTGCTTTAATCCTTGTTGACGTTGCCATGGGTCCAATGTACGACATTCTTCATCTCAATTTGATAACAATTGAACACACGTTATTCATCTAGCTTAATGTGTCTAAAATAAGGAATGTTTGTAGCCCCCGCAATGCATAGTTACCATTTTATACGACAATAGGTCATATGGCACATCGAGACCCTTCTTTGGCACTTATCTTGAGTAATTACACATTTAACATAACCAAAACTATACAGCTTTTTGGGATTCCTCTTTCTTCAGGCAATAATTTGCACGTATTAAACTTATAATCAATTACACTTTTACATGTTGACAGCACCCCCCCTGTACAATTTGAATTAGCGTTTTACCATATACCTAACCACTTGTCATTTTACCCTGCTCCACATAAATGGTCCGCACGTGGTAAAAAATATAATCTACATTTTGGGAATCCTTATGACTAGATATGGCATACATTTCAACATATTGAAGCAAATTTAAAAGTTTGACTCACTTGTAACCTTAATTTGGAGTACAGCATTGATATAGAGGGTCCATACAACTACCAAAGGTGTTTACTTTCTGCCACCAGTTGCACCTCTATCACTCTTTTGCTTTTGTTTGTCTGTTGTTTGTTTGTTGTCTTACTGCTGCTGCTTTTGTTGTTATACTTAGATTTACACATGCAAGAAAGTAACTTTTTTGGCATCCAGCCAATCATTTAGTATTTCGTCTAGGTGTATTTGGGGTATTTGTCCGTTTTTCTCACAACGACAGAGATAACATTACCAAGTTAACATGTAACGTCTTGTGTGTTTTGTTTACATTTTTGTAAATCAGATTTATTCTAGTTACCAACGACAACACGTCTTGCCTATTCTCATTTTTCGTAATAGCACATCATTATCATGGAGACACATTCACATTTTGACCCAATCCATTTAAAAATGAACAAAAATCAACAAATTCTCTTCATTGCTCGGATCTATATCCGCAAAGAAAAAAAAGATAACTAGCTTGTTTAACCATGTGTATTGGTTCAATTCATTTTTGAAAGGATTAAATAAAATATTAATAATTTGTATATGAGCAAAATAAATTGGGACAATAGTAGTTTATTATAATGTCCTTTACGCTACTTAACCATCGTCTTACCAAGCCTTTTTTGTAACACGGTTCGGCAAAATTGGCATTTTCCACAGAAAATAGGCGAAAATCCAATTGTGTGCTAAAAACGTAGGAATATCGGATTTTCATGCGGTTTTCAGATCCAAATGATATCAATTGGCTAGTTTTAGAGCCATACTGTGCATAATATTTTCAAAAATGCACCATAAGATATCCTTGGGTGCCAACCACCCCACTACCCTTCGACTTTGACGGCATACCATAACCCCAGTGAAGGTGCTACCTTTACATTTTTTTCGCAAAAAAATAACCGGGAAGGATGAGAGAACGATTTTAGCGCACCGGAGCGAAGTTCACTGGGGGTGGTAAGCACCCCCCGGGTAAGACGAGGGTTAAATGAAATGAGTAGTAGTGGGGGCGAGACTGATGATCTTACGGCCCTTTAAAAAAGATTAAATGGTTTGTGCAGCTTATTTTACGTATACGTACGATATTTATCTCGGTTATAAATTTGAACTCTAGTAACACACAAATGTTTTCCAAGGTAAACCATCCACCATTCCTTCTGTGCAAATCCTATATGAAGAAAAAATAGGATAACACTATAATATTATAGTGACTGTTTCGCCCTTTATACATCAAATGAAATATTTGATCATGAGAAATAAAAATACAAACAAAAACAAAATAAGAAAGAAGGGAAAAGAAAGAAAAATGAGGGTTAAACCGAATATGATAGTATATATTTAACATTTAGAATACATACCAAAACGCTAAGAAAGCAATGGAGTAGGACACAAGGTTTATACAGGGTTCAAAATATGAAAAGGGTCAGAATATTTAAAAGTACACCAATGTTCAACAATTTAAAAACGTATAGTTCGCCCTATCTGCGGGTTGTAGTTGTAAGGCAAACTATCTTCAAGATCACAATGGGGTAAAATTTTAAATCCATTGGATTGTTTTAAAAATGGTATCAAACTGTACCATACAATTGGAATATGCAATTGTGTTATTTATAAAAATGCAAAAATATGACCGGACTGTATTGTTCCTATGGGAGGGACAAGCCAAGATTCTGAAAGTCACATATTGAATTTTCAAACAGAGTCAGTATACATTTTCTTGTTGAATGTGATGTGAGACCAGTTTAGCGAAATCAGATCATTTTTTTAAATTTAACCCAAGGACAATCTTGAATTGTTCATATCACATTGTACCAAAACTATAGGTCACAGATAGGGAAACTATATACGTTTTAAAAGCTTAGAAATAAGTGAATGGAATGGTTTATATTTTAACACGATTTGAACACTACGTCGGCTTCATCACATACTGATCTATCTCACAAAATACGTCTTTCGAGAAAATCGCAATTGAAAATCTTCCCTTCGTAATACGCTCGAAACATACCGATTGTGTCATTTACTACCAGGCAAAAGGAAATATCATCAAGAAAACACTTCAGAGTTTTTAATTCAGTGAAAAACAAATGCTGATTATCTAGCCAACACTGTTTAATATGACTGTAAACTTATAGATCAGTATGTGACGAAGATTTTTTTGTTTTTCCATACGATGTCTGAGATAGAACACAGATAGACCAGTATATGACGTATTCATCACCGTATTATAAAAAAGGCGCAATTGTCGTATCAGTGCATCACATAGTGATCTATGTCAGATAGCGCTGAATGCGACGCAAATTTGATATAGATCGGTATGTGATGAAGATATATGTATCTTATCGATTTCGATTTCTTAGATAGAACACGGATAGCTCGGTATGTAACGTATTCATCGCCCTGTTAAAGTATGCATGTACGGTAATTTTAGTGCATCACATAGTGATCTATATATATCAGATAGCGCTGTATGTGAAAAAATAAATTTTGAATTAAATGCACATAGATCAAATTTGCTAATTAATATCTCATTAATTAGGTAGAGTCCAAGTCTGAAACTCTGTAATTATGAAGAGTTCAACGTCATATTAACGATACCGATTTTTCTCAAAAATGTCAAAAATATGAGATAGAACAGTATGTGATGTAGTCGACGACTATTATTTAAAACGTTTCCCCTTATTTCCACACTTTCCATTGTACAGATTTTCATAGATTTTCACTCTATTATTCCTTATACTAATTACTACCATGCGTTTTCCATTTGAAGATGCTGCAGAGTATGTTGTCTTTGATTTTCTTGTCTGTTTCCTGCTTGAGATGTCTCCAATTGGCTTCAGGTCTGGGGACTTTGATGGTCATTCCAGGCGCTCACCTCCTTGGTCATTCAATAATTACCACAAAACCTTTATTTATTTGTTTGGAAGCATTAACGACATTGTTTTGCTATTGATGGTGCCATAAATTTTCAATATTTCTACAGAATCAGGACCAGAATAGTATGTCCATTTCTATCAAAGAAGTTATATGGTATATAACTTAAGATATTTTTGCCAGGCTCGACGGAAAGGGAAACCACATCGTGACGAACCAACTAGCTTGGTTTGATGGGGCATGTTGCCTTCCAAGTCATTACTAATAATCTTACCCAGATGTACGTTTTCTTCGCTGTATCAAAATTGATGACCCACCAGAAAATGAAACCCAAACCAAACTGTGTTATTTTCCACATATAAATTGATATTGGACCCTAGAAGTGTGCTTTTTTGGGGTAATTTGTGTGGAAATTTACTTCTGTCCTTCATTTTTATCGTATCTCACATTTGTAGGTGGGAGCAAATGCATTACCTTTTTTGTCCCATTATTGATACCCACCATCTATGGTGGACAAGGGATTATAGAAAACCTTAACACATTATCTAATAATTAAAGTTCGTGGTGGACATCTGTCTGATAGATTGGCCTTACTCCAAAACCTAATTTGTAAAGTTCGCGCCGAGTATAGAGCAAAAAAAAGCTTAAAAAAAACGTGATTTTGTAAGCCCCATAGAGTACTCTGTAAAATAAATATGGGTCGGACCAAAAGAGGGCACATTTTCGCTCATAACTTCCAAACCAAATATCCTTTGACTCTAAGATTTCACAGGGAAAGTGAGAAATATATTAGCTTTCTTCTGATACTATAATATTGACCACTTCCGGGAAAATCTGGGGCTTCTGGGGACGAGGCTATTAGCGATTGGGCCATGGACCTTTAACCCTCGTCTTACCAAGCCTTTTTTGTAACACGGTTTACCAAGGGGGGTGGTTACCACCCTCTCGAGAATTTGTTATAAAGCATCCGATGCTTATGATTTTAATACCAATGGATAGCTATGGCCCTCCTCTTTCCATTGATACCAAAATAAATACCCACATACCTAGTATGGCGTCACAATGACGTCATCAAGTCCGCGAGTCGGCAAAATTGGCATTTTCGACCGAAAATAGGCGAAAATCCAATTTTGCGCTAAACATCGCTGGAATATCGGATTTTCATGCGGTTTTCAGCTCTAAATGATGGCATTTGCCTAGTTTTACATAAACATAGATTTTAGAGCCATACTGTGCATAATATTTTAAAAATGCGCCATAAAAATATCCTTGGGTGGCAACCCCCCCCCCCCACCCTTCGACTTGACGGCATACCCTAACCCCGGTGAAGGTGCTACCTTCACATTTTCTTCGCTAAAATGACCGGAAAGGATGAAAGAACGATTACCTAGAAGCTTTTTACGAAAGCTTTTAGCATTTTAGCATCTATATCATGGGCTTCTAGCCCTCACCTGTATGTGTACAGGATCCTCCTGGAAAATGTCCGTTGGTATTGCCATCAATGGCTCTTGAAGAAACGCCAACTCCATGTGTAGAGCTCTGCCATGTTGATTTTCCATTCAAGGGGTACAAACCTTAGAACAACCACGAAAATGACAAATAATATGTATTACAGACTGCATGAAATGATTGTTACCGTACATTAATATTTTCAAAAATACAAAAAGCATTAAAATGACTAGAAAAAAGTCAAGTTATTAGAGCCAAATTAAACGGAATTGTTATATCCGTCCTTTTAAGTGGGTATTTGTTTCACCCCCAACGAGTCAGACATGTAATTGTTAAATGATCTTTGTGGGCATCTTCATGACAAAAATAAGAGTCACCAATAACACGGAGGTAGGGAAGCACATCAAACCCACATGGACGTGGTGGTATCCACCCAACCCTATAGTTTTGTACAGTATCCATAAACACCGTAAATAAAATATCATGGTCAATTGACTGTGCAATTCACCTTAAAATTGATTTCTGGTATTACGAGGAATCAAATTGTTCTTAGTCTCATCTAGAAAGAAGCACTATGAGCTAGACAAATCTCAATTCCCTTGGCACAGTTCAGTACTTTCATTCACTAATGTGTTTAGAAAATACACCACTGGGTTTTGGTTATGATATATATTACCCAGATCACACAAGGTCAATTCATGTCAATGTATGTACAAGTGCAACTCACTGAACTGTGTCCTTGGTGGATGAGCGTATTGTAACTCATAGTGAAGAGCAGTGTCTCAAATGCAGTTGTAACGTATGTCTTGAAAGGTATGCGCCCAAATGGTTAGTTAAAGTGCAGTAGTTAAGTATCTGCATAAAAGGACATAACAACTACAGCCATCCATAGTCTGCATAGTGAACGCACTTGGCAATAAACTTCCCTTCCCGTCCCATATAAAGGTGTGGGCTGCTGAATTCAAGCGGAGCAGGGCGAATACAGAAGATAATCAAGGGTCGGCACGACCAAGGTCTTTCACAAAAGTTTCACATAAGATTCACATAAGTTTACACAGTGTAAATGTTACACTTTTTATAATGTTCTTGCATTGCTGCCTTCAGCCTATATTACAAGTTGTAATACTAAATTTCTGATAAAAAAAATTAGGCAGCTTGGGACAATACATCTGCCAAGACATTTTGTTTCCTTTGATATGTCTTATGTCCAGATTGTATTCTTGTAGAGTTACACTCCACCTGACAAGTCTCTGATTCTGTTTTCATCTTGTGGATGAAAGTCAACGGATTGTGATCCGTGTACACTAGAGCTGAAGTACACTTCAAAATTTTGCAATAACAATAGCAATGCAAGACATTCTTTCTAAATTGTAGAGTAGTTTTTTTCTTATGTTTGTCAAACTTCTTAGAGAAATAACATACAGGATGATCTACATCACTTTCATCTGTTTGCATGAGAACTCCACCACAGCCTACATCACTGTCATCAACTGCCAACTTGAATTTTTTCTGAAAGTATGGCGCAATCAGAACTGGCGCGTCATCAAAATAGACTTGATTTTCTCAAATGCTTTTTGGCATTGCTCTAACCACACAGATTTTGCATTTTTCTTCAGAAGGTTGGTCAGTGGACACGCAATTTCTGACAAATTTGGACAGTATTTTTTGTAATACCCGGCCATACCTAAGAATCTCATGAGATCTCTGTTGCTCTGTAGTGTGGTGAATTTCTCAATTGCTTTAACTTTCGCTGTGATTGGCCTAATTTGGCCTTGTCCTACAACATGCCCTAAGTATGTGACATTTGCATGGCAAAATTAACTTTTCACCAAATTCACAGTCAAACCCGCTTGAGATAATTTCTCAAAAAATTGATGGCGCTGTCTCATGTGTTCATCCCATGTTATTATTTTTTTTTTAATTATTATTATTATGATTATTATTATTTCAGTTTATTCAATTCACATATGGTGATCCGCAGATCAAATTACATGGAATTGCATATTAAAAAACATATACGTTGGGCGGGAAAAACCTCACATGTGCATTTGACCTTTAAGAGGAAAATCTCACATGTAGTAAAAACGGTAGTAAACATGACAAAAATCACGAATATTTTCAGGAGGGACCCAAAAAACTGAATAGTTTACTGTAATGCCTTGCATAGAAAGTTATCCTTTCAAATATATTTACTAATTATTTTACCCCAGGAGCTGAAATAAAACTGCCATATTATTTACTATCATATGACTTGAATTCAAATAGAACCCGATTGTGAACCAAAATGACATGGGGTTTTAACACTGTGCCAGCTTTTTTACATATGTGGTTTTGAATTGACCTCTGGAGTTACATATGAGGTTTTCCCGCCAGCGACAATATATAATCAAGAAGAATTAGCAAAACAATTTTTAAACATTATCAAAGGTGTCTATTATATAATCACTATCTCTTACGCTAGGGCGCAAATTCGCTTTTGTTATGTATTGCATTGTGACGTTAGGTCGAAATTTTTTTCGCCTTAGCGTTTTCCAGTTTTGAGATTTATTCCGTTCAAAGATATGAATATTAATGTATGAAATGGAAGGATTAATTCTCATTGGCTTAACAGACAAACATAATATTAATTTAATTATCATAATAATAAAGGCTCATTATAACTAATGAATATTAAATCTATGGTGTGTGACGCGGCACGCGCTGTGCGTGTGCGCTTATCGCGGGTTATGCAAAGCGGCAGCAGGGAAGGAATTAGGTAGAGGAAAGAGGCGAGGGTGGCAGGTTGTTTTTTTGTCGTGTCGGCATTTCGATACGAGTTCTGATCGTTTGTAATAGCACTGTCTTTGTTTTTGTTTTTTGGATTTTTTTTATGTGTTTTATTTTTTGCTTTTTTTAAGTTTTTTATTTTTTTCTTCTGATTTTGCTTATTGGTGTTCGATTTTTACAATGTCGTAGCGCAAGGCGTAGATGGTTATTGCTATTTTTCAAGCGCACACTACTTAGATAGTTCGGTTTCTTTTGCGTACTTTTCATGCTTGAAAGCTTTCTTATGGTTGTTAAACCTTTCTTTGAAGGTGTTTCCAGCAATTCCGAAGTAGACTTTGGATGTGTTCGCATGCGTGATGGTGGCAAGTGCACGTATGGGGCAAGCTGTTTAAGTCTGCAGTTGCATGGTTTGTCGGGCGTTTCATTTTTCTTTTGCAAGTTTTGGGAGCGTATTGCTTATGAGATTTAATGATCGTGCCATGTTATTCCATGCACTGTAAGTGACTTTTAAGGTGTTTTTGTTGAAGATTTGGGCAGCTTGTTCCCTGGTGGAAAATGTTTAGCGATCAGTCTTAAGAAAATTGTCCTGGCGACGTTTGACCTTTGACGTTAGCACTGTACGGCGGATTTAAACAAGATGATTTTCTCGAACGGTTCTTTTTGGCTCTCTATTTGGGGGTTTGCGTTTGGGCGTAGCTGATGTAGTTCTTGTAGCCACTGTTTTTGAGGGCGGCGTTATACGATGGTGCAGTTTTTTCTTGAAAACTTCCTAGCTTGATGATAATTGTGATAGTCGTTTTGCGGATGCCTCTGGTATACGCACTGAATATTACGGATTTAAATCCAAAAAACGCACGCACTCAAATCAAGGAAATGATTGGACTTTGAAAAGGTATGCTTAGCATAGCTGACAACTACAATACAGGCAAGTTAAGAACTCTTTCCCAAAACAAAACTTAACGAAGATGGTTAAACATAAAACGCTTCAGAAAGGTGTTTGTGCATGCAGATACGACTAGGAACATTATCAATGAAAGCAGCCGAATATGACAAATCTGTCAAAACAGCACACCCAAAAATAAAGATCTGCTGAACCAAACATCACTCAGGAAATAGACAATGAATTTGACATACTAGGCAAGCGAACTCAAACCTTAGTGATCGTATAGGGACGCCCACAGCACAAAAAACCTGCGTTGGTAACCCCTCAAAGATCATAAAAGACACCTTCAAAACATGTCAAGAACAATCCAAAAACTAGGCTCATCAAACCCAACAAAATCCGAATTAGGCAGAGTCAGCAAGAAAGAAATGCTGACCGCATCAACGCTGACATACGAGCCAAAGAAAAAGACACAACCAATGGATGTACCAATGAAAAAGTGATAGATTGGTTCGAAAATCTTCCAGACAAGAGGTACTTAACTTTTCTAGTATTAGACATCATCGAGTGTCTATCCATCAAATACTCAAGACCTCCTTGCAAATTGTCTCAAATGGCAAGTCTTACACCAAAAAATAGCGAAACCGAATTCAACACCATCATTGCACGCTAGGAGGGACCATATTGTTCGACCATAGCAAGACCCCATGGGTAAAGCGCGTGATGGCAAGAAAGAATTAGAGTTCCATGGGGGCTTATGAGGGGCAAGACGTTTGTGTGAGATGGTAGGGCTATACGCTCTGTCTTAAACTGTGCGGTTAAGTTAGATAATCTAGTATAGGTCCTACCGCGACGACGGCCTGCCAACCTGAAAAAATTCATCAGGTAGCCAGCGGACAAGGCCAGGAAAGGACCTCATCAAGATCTTCAAGACTCGGACTCAAAATCACAGTCCAAACCAATCTGAAAGTATGATATCTTGATGTAACGCTCAACCTAGAAACAGCAACATATCAGCCATATAGAAGCCAAATGACACGCCAGTCTACATCAACGCAACTCCCAACCATCCAGTCAATAATAAACAAGAAGCGGTGTATACCAGAGGCAGTGAAAAACGACGATCATCATATCATCAGCGGGAAAGTTTTCAAGAGAAAAAATGCACATCGTTATAAGCCGCCTCAAAAACAGTGGCTACAAGAACGCACATCAGCTACCCAAACGCAAACCCCAACATAGAGAGCCAAAAAAGAAATCATCTGGTAATTCGCCGTACAGGCTACCGTCAAAAGCAACGTCGCCAGGACATTCCTTAGACTGATCAGACTAAAAATTTTCAACCAGGGAACAAGCTGCCCCCACAAAATCTCAAACAAAAAAACACCTTAAAAGTCAAGCTACAGTTGAATGAAGAACATGGACACGATCATTAAATCTATACAATACGCTCCTCAAAATTTGCAAAAGAAAAATGAAACGCCCGACAACCCAGCACTGCAGAATTAAAGAAGCTTGCCCACTACGTGTTAATGCTTTGTAAAATCCGTAGTCTACAAAGCCACCATCACGCATGCGAACACATCAAAGTCTAAGATCGGAATTGCTGGAAACACCTTCAAAGAAAGGTTTAACAACAATAAGAAAGCTTTCAAGCATGAAAAGTACGCAAAAAGAGACCGAACTATCTAAGTACGTGTGGCGCTTGAAAAAGAGCAATACCATCTACGCCTTGCGCTCGACATTGAAAAAAATCGAACACCAATAAGCGCAAATTCAGGCCAGTGCAACCTCGCATAGAGGAAAAAGTTAGCCATCATAAAGCACAAAGCAGTGCTATTAACAAACGATAAGAACTCGTTCGAAATGCCGACCACGACAAAAAACAACCTGCCACCCTCCCGAACCTTTCCCTTTAATTAATTCTGCCCCGCCCGCTTTTTGCATAACCCGCGATTAGCGCACACGCACACGGCGTGCGCGTCACACAGGAATTTCAGGAACCCAGAGAAACGTGCGTTTGTTTTGTTATTATAAGGACATTCACCTGACGATCGGCCAAGGGCGTGAAACAGCATGTAGTGAAAGTAAACCTTAACATTAAAAGATATTGCTATGCGCATGCATCGAGCACTCTACTTTTGCCTGAATTGATAAACTTTTGTGTTAGTCTTTATTATATATATATATATATATATATATATATATATATATATATATAATTATATATATAATATACACAATATATAGATATATCAATAATAGACCCTCCAAACGTTTGAACTGAATTAAAACATAATAAAAGAACAAAACACACTATCAATAAAAGGCAAGGAAAACCACATACAAGGGCATGAAGGATGATCCAGGAAATCATTTATTTAAGACATTCACAAAATATGGCATGGGACTCTTCCGAAAACGAGGCGTTCTGCATGCAAGTTGGGTAATTACGTAGGTTACGACCGTGAGACTGAATTCTGGTAGGGGGAAGGAGCTTACTTGTTCTTGATGATTGAGGAAGCTTTTCAGCCATCCTAAGAGAATGGTCCTCCCTCATGACAGATGGAGGGTCAAGGTCACAATTATCGAGAGCATCGGAATATGAGGTGAAATTCCTTCTAAGGATGATCCTACATGCCAACCTTTGGAGTTGTTCTAAAGTTTTTGACTGATCAGCAGTCAAATAGGAATGCCAAACTGAGTCAGCATATTCAACAAGTGGTCTGAAATAACCTTTATAAACATAAAGTTTAAGTTCTTGATGATTAAAACTAAAATGTTTTAAAATGTGAAGCATATGAAGACGACGGTTGGTTTTGATTACAATTACATTCACATTTTTGTCCCATTTTAGATTGTTTTGCAACCTGCAACCATATATCCAGAATCTTGGCTTCTTTGACAAATTTAATGGGAGTATTGTTAATGTGCAAATTGGGATAGTTTGGTGTAATACGTTTAAAATAGAACTGGAGGGCCTGACACTTGGAGGGATTGAGACTAAGTTTGTTATCAAGAGTCCTTTGACAAAAATTGTCTAAAACACCTTGCAGATTACTACACTGCGGGTATGTACGGTTTTCTCCAAGTGTCAGATCATCCACTTTTTTATAAGCTTTATACCTTTGTCGAATATAGGCGTATACGTCCACGTATAGGCTATGGGCCACCTAGTTAGCCAGGGGACGCACAGCTATCATAATATGCTTGTTTGCCATTGAATTAGTGGTGGGTGTGAGCATTAGGGCCGTTGCCATGGCAACGCAGTAATTAAAAATTTGAATTTTAGAAAATGTCATATGTTTGCAAGTAGACAACATAAAAACACCATTCAAGTGTCTAGATATATCTATTTTGAGTGTCCAGATTATGCAATTACAATCTGGGTCATTTAAGATCATGATTATGTTGAAATTTTGGCCATCGCTATGTCAATGCCTCTTTAAATTTGATTTTTTTGGGGAAAAAAACTATATCAGTGAAATAGACAACATAAAAATCTAAGTGACAAGAGGTATGCAATTTGAGCTGCCCGTTTATTGCAATTCCGATCTGGGAATCTAGGTCATTGTTATGCCAAATCAGCGTCATACCATGGAAACACCCTCGTAAATTGGATTTTGTGATGTTTAACATAACGCGAAACAAAGTTCATTTCTAGTAGATTCCACCCATCATGTCCACCAGAGGAAAAAGTTTTGGACAGCGCCGATTAGTTATATATCTGGCCCGATCCACCTGTTTCATGAACGAATTAATCTGGCTTCATGTTTATGACATTTGCATAGGTGTGCAAAGACCTTTGTATTCCTTTTTTTCCAAACACGTGCGCTCAAAAGTCGCCTGTTACATTGAATACCATTGAAGCACATACGAATGAATGTTTTGAGAGTTAATATAGCTGTAAATGCGTTTACGTTGACTGAATGGGTTTCATTGAGCATAGAATTGATTTTTCTCTGCTATTAACCCATTCATCACCGTCCCTCTCCCCCTTTTACTTATATAACTCTAACACGGTCCCTCCCACTTTCCCCCACTTTAGGCTATATCCTCTGTTACTCAGCTTCTCTTCCCCAGACTACATGTTTGAATAGAGTACTGACACATGCCCTTCATTCAATATGCCCATACCTTCGGAAGAGTACTAGAGGTGACATGATGGGGTGTGAATCTACTATAGTGTAACTATGGATTTTCTTACCATGTTTTTAATTAGCTAGACCCTAAGCTATCCAATCTTCTATTTGCCATCATTTGATGATGCCCAGCAGACCCGTTGCCTGGCAAACACAGTAATGAGAAAATTTAAAATTGCAAACCGCATAGAAACCAAATCTAAGTGCTAATTTGATTGCAATCAAGATTTGAGTTTATTGAGGGTCACGGTATGCCAACGGGGGGTCGTCCTATATAAGGTATGACGTCAACGATTATGACTAGACACCACCACATTGGGATCAAATGAATGATGCAATGTTTAACTGAATATATATAAAATCAGAGAATTTAACAGCTTTTCAAACCTTTCGATCACTTATGCGGATGCCCTATCCAGAGGTGGGTTGTGACAATTAGCGACCAGGGTACTAGTGACCCTGATGAATTAATCAGACTTATTACGGAATAAACTGCATAATGGGCTTAAGAAAAGACCTTCAAAGGTGCACCTACAGGAACAGAGAACATTCGGGGACTGAATGGCAATCGGCATGGAAAATGGAATTTTGAAAGAATATATAAAATAGTCACTAGACAAGACAACACAAAAATTCAATCGCAGGAGTGGTTTGTCTGGGGAACCACCTTGAGAGTTTCAGCGCCAGTCCATCCCAGGCGGCAGTCGGAACCCCGGGGGCTATTCAACTTGTTTTCTGGTAAGGATGTGCGGCCCGATTGGGGGCTTTGGTAACGGCTTGGGAAACTAAAGTTCTTAAGTAGGGCATTTATGAACTGAATTTTGAGAAAAATTTGAGGTTTTGGAACTGAATTGGCTAAAATTTAAGCCTTTTGAGGCAAAATTTCCCAAGGGGACCATTAAGAACTGAATTATGCTTTTTTTAAACAACTGGAACCCTTAAGAACTACTGGAGAGGTGCGGAATGTGGTCTGAAGGGCGCCACATACCCGTAACTCTTTACTAGTCAGTAACCAACCCCCCCCCCCCCCCACCGGGGTCAGACCACATTCCCACCCTAAATCTCACGGGGAAGGCTTATAATTTCAGAGTTTTCCTCGTTAGACGAGGGACAATTGTCATCGACCATGTGGGCAGTCTTTCTGAGTAGTGGGCGCCGACTACTTGGTCAGGGGGAAGGTGTCCTGCGTCTGACCTGAGAAAATATGTGTTGTCAGGAGTCCTTTTTGGTTGTTCAGGTGGTTCCGAGTTTGGGACATCCGGCTGCTCGCCTACATGTTTGCGTGTGTGATAATTGGGCTGGCCGACGCTCTCGGAAGGTCCCCAATCCCAGACACAGCAGAAGGTCAGGGGATCCTCGGTGGAGTGCCAGCGGTTTTCCGCACAATATGCCATAAGGTGGACCGTCCACACCTGTTCGCCACAGCCGTGAATCATCACCTTCTGATATACTCTTGGGACCCAGATCTCCGGGTGAAGAAGGGACGTCATGGTGGCGGGGGACTGGTCTGGACTTATAGCTAGTGCTTTTCCCCAGTCGCCATGATCCGGAGTTCTCGTGAAAAGATTACCTTGCCCTGCTGGTAGCCCCATTGTGGCCACTGCAGCAGTGATTCCCAGGCTGTAGTTTGCTCGGGAGAGGAAAACGATTCGGCTTCCCATAGTGAGGAGCTCTGGTAAGAGATCTTCGGCCGGACCCATTTGTACCCGAGTACACAATAGATGCTCTGACTCTATACTCAGGTGAGACTTTCTGAACGGCTGTTGCGCTCGCTCAACAAGAGTATCTTATGATTCTGATCTCGACTCCGCCGTACATGCATGGTGTGCCGACAAAGACTAGGGTGCCTAATGTGCACATGTAGGCCATATTTCGATTTCCTCACTCAGGGTCTTTGAAGGGAAGAAAGGGTCCTAACTCTCCGAGGTTACCAAACAGCCATAGGCCAGATTCAAAAGAGCTTGGTCTAGCATGCAGTTTCCTCCAATCCCCTCTTATAAAGGATATGTGCATGACGCGTTCCGCTGGTTCGTAGCCTTGTCCCAGAGTGGGATTTGCCACTGGTCTTTCAATTCTTGGGTCGGAGGAGTTCAAACCCAACCGAGAGCTTTGTCTTCTGCAATTCCACATAAGACTGCTTTCCTAGTGGCTCTGGTTAGGGGTTTGGAGTGTCACGCCTTGTCTACGGACAAGACAACCTCCGCATTGAGGACGTGAGGGTCTCTATTCTTCTTCGAGCAGGTTATTTGGCGAAGAATCAGGAATTTTTTCCAAACCGTATTTTTTTGCCAATCTCACCAGAGGTGGCCTGCCGCTCAGAGAAACCTTGGTGGTTTCCGTTAGTGCTCTTGAGCGTAAGGATCTTTCATACTTCTCATCCACTCTTTATCTCTACGGTGCCACCACAGGGGCTGCGCAGAGACACAGTGAGCCGCTGGATTTCCTCAGTCATCAAGTAATGCGCACGAAAAACACTATGATCGGTTGACTGGTTCCTTGGTAAAGAGCACATGATATTCAAGCGCAAGGCTTCCTCCTGGGCATTCTATAAAGTGCCTCCATCCCGAACAGTGCGGACAATGGCAGTTGGAGTTTTGAACCATCTTCCAACAAGCCTCATTCAAAAAATATGTGGTCAAGCCGATAGTGTTGCCGTCCCCCCCCCCCCCCCCCCCCCAAGACCTCTTGGTGGGCCGACCTAGTAGTGCTAGAACCAGGAGCAGTAGGTGAGTACAAGATGGAGCATTAGGGAGTGCGTGGCATGGCTACCGTCTACACAACCCCAATCCGTCACCGGTTGAGCCAAGTGGTATTATGTGTAAAAAATTAGGTCATGGTAATAAGCTATTGCTAATGCAGTGTAGTCCCTTCTCAGGAGTGAGAAGGCTATACACTAGGGTACGATACATTCCTTCTACGACCGTACGGCCTTCCGCAATTTTTTTTCACCATCAAGAAGGTAGTTGAAAGGGTTTGTGGGTTTGTGAGCAAAACATTTTCTGGGGTATGGTCGAATCACTGCCTCACGCGTAATTCGGTCAATGCGGTCCTGACTAATTCGGAGTTATTTTAAACAGTGGTAATGGGGTTTCTGATGGTGTCCAAATAAGACCTTGGTGCCGATTTGCAGATCCAGAACTGCCAAAGCCCTACAATGTCAGTCTGAGTTCTAGGAGGTGATAAAATACATAATGCCTTTACATAACCTTAAATAACCCAATCTTGATTGAAATCAAAATGGGAACTTAAAAAATACATTCAAAACTATTGTTCCTGTTGTCTCGTGCAAAAAATATAACATTCCGAAATTTAAGCTCTTATAGTAGTGGTTCTATTGCAACAGCTCTGGCAGTCACACCCACAGGCAGCTTCTGATAGCTGGAGACCCAAACTATCAGAAAAACCTGATGGATGAAAAATCCCTAAAGGGGAAGGTCTATGTCTCATAAATACCTCATAGAGCTCAGATTGTTTAAGTTTTTCCAATTGTCATTGGCAGCCATCCAATTAGCCATGGATATGACCTTGCGTACTTTAGACCTTGATTGCAAACAACTGAACACTATGTGAATCCATATACTAGGCACGTAAAGTGTGTTGATGTGTTATATAATTAGAAAAAAAAAAAATTTACATTAAAAACTCATTTTTGATATTGTAGTACCATGTAACGACATAATTTACATAAAAATGACACAGAATGACAGCATTGTCAAAAAATTGACGAGCATGTTTTTATATTGGTAGTTAGAAGATATGACATTTTCTAAATTCGCTTTTCATTATTGTGGCCAGGGAAACGGCTCCGGCACCCCTACCCACCACCATTTAAAGGCAAACAAGCAGATTCGGATAGATAAGGACCAGTGGCGTAAGGGCCTTGCCCGCTCTGAGGGGGCACATTCCCAGTCTTGGGAAAATTTTCCATCTCGGGGGGGGGGGGTCAAAAGGCCAACTTTTCCCGGTCAGAGGGCAAAAAACGGGCTGATTTGGCATGATTTTTTGCAAAGTTTTCACGGCCAAAGTCGTCAGGGGGTAACCAGCCCCCCCTGCCCCCCCGGCTGTTACGCTATTGGTTAAGGACAAAAACTAACACAGAAAAATTGATAAATAACAATCCTCTAAGGGGAGGGAGGGTTTCGCTTTTTAAAAAAAATATTACATTTCCCTCAAAAAGCTCATTTCGAGACAGTGTTACCATATCGTCGGGTGTATTACATAGTGAGGTGTTGAATTTTTATCATTTTTACGAATAAGGAATAGTCCTAAATACAAAAATCTTCAAAATCATGCAAGTGCAGAAATTTGCAAGCACTTCCATTAATTAATAATCTAATTAGAAATTTTGCAATTTGACGGTATGTGGCAAACAGAGACTTTGGTTATTACATAGTGACGGATGTTGAAACCCTCTGTCAAAGAAGGGTATACTGATTTCCACCCAAGGCTTTTAAATAACATTTGTTAGTTAATTTCTCATCTTAAATTATAAACTGACACAAGCAAAAATATGTAATAATTTATAAATAGCGATATTAGTAGAAAGTTCTGTATATTACAGTTCAAAGAGTGAATCGCGGACAATCCACTCAACATCCGTCATTATGTAATAAACCAAATTGAGCATTCGCGATGACGGATGTTGGTTTTGAAGGATGTTCAGACAACGCCGATCGATGTTTTCCATAATGACGGATGCTGAATAACGCTTAGTATAGTGACAAAATTCAACATCCGTCACTATGTCATGAACATACTCGCCGATTTGCGTATTTTGGTGTGACGGAATGATGGTTGACTTTTACATGTATACATTCATTTTATAAAGTAAGAATTCATTAATATTAGCTAAAAAATTTTCCAGGGTAATTTCTTTTATTAATCGGATTTGATTGTTTAAATCGTATGTGGGGTGTGTACGGACCCGCTAGAGGTTTCCCGATTTTTCAAAGGCGATTTTCTCGGAAACAAACATTCGTTTGTTTAACATCACTATGTAATACACCCGACGATATGGAACCACCATAAATTGACTTCCTATGACCTAAAATAATCTCCATTTGCTTGCAATCCAAATGGCAGTTTGAAATACATAAAGATGACACCTAGAGATCCTTTATGTTGTGTAGTTTGAAAGATATGACAATTTTCTAAATTCTCATTTACGTTACTGCGTTTGCAAGGCAAAAGCGTTCTGGCGTCTATACCCACCACCAATTTAAAAGCCAAAACAAGCAAGATTCTGAAAGCTGAGGATCCAAGCTATTAAACAGACAAATCGATAAATGACAAATCTAAAAAATATTAAAGAGACACTGCACATTGAAAAATAGTGCGCCCTCAAGATTTTTCAAAATCGATATTTGCTGGTTTGTAAAGCTTGTATATAACAAAAGCCCTCACCAGAAATGAATAAGACCAAAATCAGCTTCCTTATGGGTAAACAGAACGATTTTAATAATTAGCGTCGCCGGCTGACGATTAAATTCAGCAGGACGACGAAAGGGCTTTTAACACCCCCCTCAAGAACCGCACTCCGTATATGTTTCCCACGCTATGCCACACTGTTTGATCGAGTCTATAAACCTTTGGGTTTTAATAGCGTGAAGTATGAGTCAAAAATTGGCATGTAATATACACAATTGTTGATTAAAGTTATGGAAAAATTTAAAAGTTGGCCTACAAATTACCTGGATGTCTTTATCCTCATATCAATGCCCCTATCTGTTTTGGGGTATGTTATTTTTATGTGTAAAATATATCGCTGTTCTTCCAGTGGCCTAGACTATCATTTGAGAGCAAATTGAAGAAATTTCATATTTTGTGAAAATGTGCCAGTGCCGCTTTAAATTTTCCCCTCAAAAAGTTCATTTTTGAGACGGTGTCACCATTGTAACGACCATGGATCGACATTCTATGACCTTAAATAACATTTATCTTGCTTGCAATCAAATTTACACCTTGCGCATGTTTTTATGTTGTTTAGTTACAAAATATGACATTTTCTAATTTCTCATTGTTCATTACTGTGTTGCCATGGCAACGGCTCTGGCGTGCACATCCACCACCAATTTAATGGCAAACAAGTAGACTCTGATAGCTGAGGACCCAAGCTAACTTAATGAATGAAAATCTCTGGGGGTTCGGTTATGGGCCCACGTCCTAATAGGACAAATTAATGCAAATTAGCATGTCTTACCAGGCTTCCCTTTTTCTACTTTTACTGGAGGCCATGGTACATGATACAATGTTGGCCTTTTAATTAAATATTCGTGCTCCAGACGTGGGGATTACTTATTTGCTTCACTAAAATTAAAACAATATTATTTTAACCAGGAAAAGCTTTGTCCCCACATGAAAGGGGTGCACATTATTTAGAAAAATGAATAAAATGTCAACTGAATTTATGTCCAAAATATCAGTGACCAATGGATAGACATAACCTCAACATGCTCAAGCGAACAATGGGGCTAATGATACTCAATAATCGGCCCGGAACACACTTCACATTCTTTTACATCTGATCTATTGTTATTGTGCATGTAGTTGAACAGATTTCGAATGACATGACCTTGCTGCATTGGCGGAGTTCTTTCCTCGTTCGCGATAAAAGAAATCTTGAGATTCTACTGTGTGTTTCATTAACTTTGACCATATGTTTAATAATTTTTTTTCGAAAAGAAAATGTAAAAGGACAAAATTCATGAAAGAAAAGCCCATGGCAAGGGCTGACCTTATTTGTGCATAACCTAAATCAGCAAGTTACTGTCTTTAAAACCATGAAAAAACATATTTCTATTCAATTTACCAAGAAAGGCAATGGTATTCAGCGACCTACATTTTTAAAAATCATGAGCGAGGTGAGTATGTTGCCCTTTAAAGTCTGACTCAGAGATTTCTGAATATAATTTTTTTAATATATTAATTAAAAATAATAAATTAGAACTAAAGATAGTCACTTAGAATGCTCAATTCCAAAGTTTGAGATGAATCGGAGTTTTTTTTTTTTTTTTTTTTTTTTAAATTAAAACAATATTATTTTAACCAGGAAAAGCTTTGTCCCCACATGAAAGGGGTGCACATTATTTAGAAAAATGAATAAAATGTCAACTGAATTTATGTCTAGAATATCAGTGACCAATGGATAGACATAACCTCAACATGCTCAAGCGAACAATGGGGCTAATGAACACACTTCACATTCTTTTACATCTGATCTATTGTTATTGTGCATGCAGTTGAACAGATTTCGAATGACATGACCTTGCTGCAATGGCGGAGTTCTTTCCTCGTTCGCGATAAAAGAAATCTTGAGATTCTACTGTGTGTTTCATTAACTTTGACCATATGTTTAATAATTTTTTTTCGAAAAGAAAATGTAAAAGGACAAAATTCATGAAAGAAAAGCCCATGGCAAGGGCTGACCTTATTTGTGCATAACCTAAATCAGCAAGTTACTGTCTTTAAAACCATGAAAAAACATTTCTATTCAATTTACCAAGAAAGGCAATGGTATTCAGCGACCTACATTTTTAAAAATCATGAGCGAGGTGAGTATGTTGCCCTTTAAGTTATGAACAGATACTAGAGCTCAATACGGGGAAGTCATAACACCTGATATAGCTTGAAATCCTTTCAACAGTGTGGGCAGTAACAATGGACCTGCATACCCTGTTGAGAAAAGATCGGAAGTGTTTTAATAGGTTGATTGTTGAATATCATTAGCTCTATTGTTCGCTTGAGTTTACATGTACATATTGGTCACTGACATTCTGGAAGTAAATTGAGTTGACATTTTATTCATTTTTCTAAATAATGTGCACTCTTTTCATTTGGGGATACAGATTTTCCTGGTTTACATAATATTTTAAAAATGTTAGTGAAGGAAGTAAGTGATCCCCAGCGCTAGCACGAAAAGATCGTTAAATCGCGAACGTATCATGGCCTACTGCTAGTTACTGCAAAAAACCTTCTGTAGCAATTTTGTCCAGGTGTACCTAGTATTTGTCATATATTGAGTGGACTACTAGTTACAGTGCGCATGGAACATAGTTACAATTTGATGTAAATGAAGCTTCGTGGATACTAACCTGGTGATGTAAGTCCAACAATGATCGACCCATTAGGGCAACTCCATATCGTGCTTTGGTATGTTGGATTAGCATACTAACCAAGCATCTTTTACGCTAGATTGGAACAGGCTTGCAAAGTACGTTTCTTCCTCTTCATGTTGGCTCAGACAGTAGCCAGCAGCGTCATTCACTGCATGCAGAGATGCCTTTTCTGCCATGTCAGACGATCAGAAATAAACAATGAACTCCCATGCCCATATTGCCATTCAGGTAGACCAATAGTATGTACATGGCGTCACTAAAGAAATCATATAATGGATTGGTTACTACCAAATAACAAAATTCAAGAGTAATACCTAAATGCATTTTTAGATGTAAATTTGTTGTAGCATAACTGTATGTATGTATGTATTAATGTATTTATTGTAATGTTTTGTATGTATGTATGTGTGTATGTATGTGTGTATTATAAGGGTAGGTTATGCGTGCGTGTGTGTATGAAACATTAATTTTAAAAATTTTGTATGTATTATGTATTATGTATGTATGTATGTATGTAGGTGTGTAGGTCTGTAGGTCGGCGTGTGGTGTATGTATGTCTGATGTATAATTAAATGTATGTATTATGTCTGTAGATGTATGTATGTCATGTCTGATATGTATTAAAAACAATCTTAGTCCCCCACAAGTTAATATGTATTGTGTCGAGATAGTCGTCACCCTAATTACTTAATAAACGGAATAAGTGCACTAATATTGCGAGTTATTCCGTTAAAGACAGCCAAACACCAAACCCAGTTTAAGACAGTGGATTATGACATGTAGCGAGAGAGTTTGTATATACATTAGCTCTCAACTGAAATTATTAAGCCCAATCAACGGGCCTTTATGGGTAAAACGGAACGATTTAATAATTAATGTCGCCGGCGGACCAATTTTGATAGTTTCTGAAAATGTGCCAGTGTCGCCTTAAAACATATGCAGAAAAATGTTGGATTGTAACAATTTTTAAATAAAAATTACTGATTTGAGACACTCTGTAGTTCTTTGGATGTGTTAAAAGAACAGTGTGTTAGATTAGGCTTCTCTATACTCACATACCGAAATATCACAGGTGTTTACACAGGTGTAGACTGAAGTAATTATAGTCCGCCGTAATCATGGTCCGGCAAAGAATAGGGCACTCGATTCAGTTGACTCTTCACGCAACATTAGTTTCACGCTTTATTCCGTTGTCGTATATGGAACCCGGACTGTGGCTTCCGGCGGACTATAATTACTTTCACACCAGTATTGTGTATTTTGCATACTTTTTTACCTTATTCTTGGAAGTCCTGGTCCTTCTGTGTACATCTGGCTGGCTCTTCTTTACCGAGGTGTATAAACAGTAAAGCTAGAGATCATACATTTCTTATTGCATATTCAATCTGTGCTACTTCTAGCCCAAAGTCCCGGCAAAGTGATTTATAGTAAATCTAAGCGACCGTCAGACTTCCACAGCTTTTGTTTGTTTGTTTGTTTCTTTCTTTCTGTTTTTTTTTTACGCAGCCCACTGTTCGGGAGGGGAGGCATTTTGTATCCACAGATTCAATAACATCTCAAATGGGCAAACTGGATATGTTTTACATTAACCGTCTGGGCCTATATGGGGCTATAAAGTTTATGCAGATATTTGTTTCTTTGTATTGTTGTATAATTTTAGTGATTATATAACATAAATATGTGACATACAATCCTTTCTTTTTTGCCTTTTCAAACATAAACCCAAATAAGATATTGCATATGAAATAAACGACATGATACTTCATACTCTCTCTTGTGTAGGGAATTGATAATTGTTTGGTAATGAAAATTAACTGATTACTGTTTCAAAAACCTATTTTTGCTGATAAAGGTATTGCCCACTCTTTAGTGATCGTAACAAAGCACAAAGTGGTTTGTTTTTAATATTTAAATAGTCAATATTTCCATTTTAATGTCAAACTAGTGTTGCCAGTTTGCAGTACATGGCAAAATCAGGTTTCTCGAAATGTTAAAAACTCGTAAGCAATGCAATCTGATTTCTCACTCTCAATTTGGATAAAGCTTATCTTTATATCTGTGGCCTACGTATCGGTCTGGAATGAAATATATATGTAATGACAAAGACTATAGCGTACATTAAGTTAAAGTCAAACCTAAACCGATCCATCTCGCTATTCTGGGATGAGTTATTCCACTAGACCACAGGGACTCTGCGTGCGTGGATACCAGAGAAACGAGGTTATTAGCGGTCGGGCCTTGCGACCTACCACTTTAAAAGTCAACACAATGACTCTGTACCTGCATTTTTTGTATTTGCCATGCTGACCGTTGTCTTATTGTCATCACCAAGGGGGTGGTTGTCTCTTGTCCGGTCGTTTGAATTTTCGTCATATCTTTTTCAACCGGCTGGGTTGCCATGCTTGTTGTGGGGAATGTATTAGGTGGTGGTTTTGATGAGGTAGCTTCCTTGCCAGATCTTTGGCTTGTTTGCATTGTTGTCGAAATTCCTTGCGACTGTACGTTTTTAGCTATCGTAGTAGTTTGCTTTGTTTTCCGGTATGAAAGGGTAGTTTGAGACGGTGGTTGTCTTTGTTCTTTTGTTGAATGTATTATTGGTGTTGAAGATCCTTCAGTGGATGCGTAACGACCTGAATGGAATGAGATACATTTAAGATATTCTGAAATTATACACTGGAATTAAAATCTTTCAAATAAAATATCATCGGTTTAACCCCTAAAATCAAAAATCCATATGTACCCAAAAAGTGCCAATGACAAAATCTCATATGTAGCAAATTCATGATGAAATTTATAGGAGACACAAAACAAACGAACGATGGTTGAACGATTAATTTTATTCCGCACAAAAACACAACTGTTAGATTCGCTGTGATTTCTGCCTTAAATTTAGGTGACCAAAAATACACATATGACGTTTTTAGTATTGGAATCCATTTTCTACATATGATGTTTTGCATTCCTACACAGAGACGGTATTCATTGGGATGTTATACTTCTAGGGGTGCATGTTTTCTTATTCTTTAATAAGGTAACCACAATTTTCATTTCCTTCAAACAATTTTCTACATTCTTTAATGTCCACATTCAAATTGTGTATGTTAACGTAAATCTGTTCGCAAAAGGTGCGAAATTACTTAAATGAAGATTTAAGGTTTTTGACGTGCTTTGCCTAGGGGTTTTTTATCTTCTTTATTCTTTCATGGTAAAACACGTTTTGTTATTTGCCAAATCTATTCCCAATGAAAAAAGTTCTTCGTTTTGGTAATTTTTATCGGATGTTGCGACAAAATCAAACAAATGACGGCATGCAAGTGGTACATAGCTGCAGGACCGAATTTACCTATTCAGGGTACGTCCTGGGACTGGGCCAGGCTAAAACTCAAGGCCCACATTTGAATTTGAAGTATCGGCACCCACCTAGACAAACTTTGACAATCACTCCATCCGCCAAACCGTGGACAAAATACCTTTAGTATTTTAACATTCTTTAGTATTAGGTTTGTCATTAAAAATTAATTAATTAATGCAACAGAAAAAGTATCACAGAAAGATTACCACTATAGCTCTACGTGACATACTTTAATTGTTTTATCAATAAAACTTAAGTGTGTAAGTTTTGTATTCGCTTGACATGTCTTAAAGTTTATTTGTTTTGTGCAAAAAACTTTATATAATTGCTTTAATACCACTTGCGCATATTTTGGTGCGAGAAAATGAAGTCGGCTATGGCGCTTTTATGTTAAAAGTGGGCCCCAATATTAAAACCCATATGTGTAATTTTAGTAACCTAAATTTGACGCACAAGTCACAGCAAATCAAACGGTAGTCCATTCCAAAAATATTTCGCATCTACATCATTAAAATTACCAAATGACTTCTCTCTGTACGTAATAAAATTAACTGTTCCGTTAATTTTTGGTGTCCTGTAGATGTCAACGGGAATTTACTACATATGAGGTTTTGTCATTCGGCACTTTTTTGCTACATATGAAGTTTTGATTTTAGAGGTCAAATGCACATGGTGGAGTTTTTCCTGCCCAGCGACGATAAATACCCATTATGGTGGCGCTATTCAAAACTTATTTTGCTCCATAACCCATCAGCAATGTAAATGTATTTATATTAACCTATTACCACCCGAGAAATGAAAACACAGCGAATGCAATGTGATATGAATGTGGCGTATATTTGCCAGGAGTAAGTCCCCTATTTATTTCCAATTCTAACTCAAGGTATTCCAAATATTTATGTATCCAAATCCAGGTTCTTTCCAATTCCAAAAGAACTCAGCGACCAGTAATATATTAAACCACTGAGGTTCCCACTCCTCAGCAATTTCCCAAAGAAGGTACCTCGGAAAGAACAGGCCTAACTTCACATTCGAAGTTCCTGTTATAATCATAATGCACACTGCGACCAGTAATATACTAAGCTGCTGTGGTTGCCACTCCCGGATCCCCAGCAATTTGCCAAAGAAGGTACCGATCCAATAATATAGCACTTGAAGTCTCAATTAGATCCTTATTGGAATACATACAGATTTACAACTAGTTTAAGCAAATGCACAATTTGCTAAAGGAACTGACCTATCCACTAGCCTAACTTAAGTTAGCATCCAATTTAATTTATTATATATATATGCTACAAGTTCAATTTAGAGAAGGTTCAGAGCCATCAAATGACCCAATTTCTTAAATTTCCCGCACCAAACAAGGATTCATCAGAATCGCAAGACAAAACAACCTCCTAAGCAAAAACACTAATACACCATTAAAGGTGCAACGAGAGATTTCAAGTCGTTCATATTTTCTGTAATATGTATTGATTTCATATAGATTAGACATGCAATAGATTCCCTACCTTTTATTTGGCTACAGAAATAACTTAAAATGAAAACAAAAGGTGATTTGTATATGCGTATATTTCAATAGAAAACATAGGCTAATTTCGTATTTGCTCCTATACGAAATTAGAAATTTCACAATTTTGATACCAAAGAAACCGTTCTCAGCTTAATCCTTTCAGATGGAGATACAGGGTGTCCCAGAATGATTAGTACCCATCGATACCCAAAATGTTTTATTTTTTTTCCATAGAAAATCAATAACATTAGGTAAGTTGGTTTAATATCCAACTTCATTATACTGTAACCTTTCATAAGAATTTTGAATTATGAAAATCGGACTAACCAAAGTGAAAATACACTTAATTGTGTTACAGATGCTGATTTCATCCTTTGGGCTAAGTGAAAAAAAAAAATGTATGTGTACTTTTACCCTCTTCCTGGCAAGCTTTTTTACAACATGCTTTAGTCCCTTCGGGAATTCGTTATTAAACACTCAAAACGTGTGATTGTGGTACAAATAGAGAGCTGTGGTCCTCCTTTTTCCTTCGATACCAAAATGAGTACTAATATGCCCAGTACGACGTCAAAATGTCATAAACCTCGCTAGACAGTAACGCTCAGTGGCCACACAAGCATTAGGCCTATACTATTTTGGTACTTTTCTGCAGAGTAAAGCACTAACACCCTCTGTATGTATATAAAAGCTGTCTTTTGCCATGATTTAGAGCCAAAACCAGCTTAAAAATTTTGGTGCAAAATTGAATTTTCGCCTATTGTGCACTTGTGTTTTCTGAAATTGACAATTTTTTGCTGCCTAATGGTCTTTATGACGTCACTGTGATGCCATAAAAGGTATGCTGGTACTTATCTTGGTATCAAGGGAAAGAGAATGATCATAGCTATCTATTGGTACCAATATCAAAAGTATCAAGTGCTTAGTAAGAGATTTCCGAAGGAGGATAATGTGATGCAAAAAAGGCTTGGTAAGTCGAGGGATAACACACACATACATTTTTTTCACTTAGCCCAAAGGATGGAATCAGCACCTCTAACACAATTAAGTGTATTTTCACTTTGGTAAGTCCGATTTTTATGATTCAAAATTCATATGAAAGGTTACAGTATAATGAAGTTGGATATTAAACCAACTTACCTAATGTTATTGATTTTCTATGGAAAAAAATAAAACATTTTTGGTATCGATGGGTACTAATCATTCTGGGACACCCTGTATTTCAGATAGAAAGCTTTACACCAGTGCAAAAATCAGAATTTTAATATTTCTTAGGGACACCTGTTAATTGAAATCTCTCGTTGCACCTTTAATGCCTAAATTGAGGTAATTAAAGACCTTTTGCTGGTCTACCACATACCGGGGGGGGGGGGAGGGAAAATTTTATTACTGTCAACAAGCCCAGAAGTTTTTTTTTTTTTTTTTTTTGGCAAATAGCGAAGTGACCATTTCCAGGAAAGCCGGGCAGCTTCCCCGGAAATACAACACCCTGATTGGTTGTGGAAGACAAAAGGGTGAAGCACGATTGGTTCCCATACAATCGGTAACCAAGCAACCCAAAAGGGATCAGAAATCATTTCCTGGTGTTAAATCAGTTTATTGCGTTTTGCAATAAACTTTATTATGAGCCAAATGTTATGGAAAATGTCTTTCGGGAAAGTGGTTTTTCAGGCAGAAGAAGAACACAAAGGAGAAGAAGAGGGAGAACGAAATAAACAAGACTAAATTATTTTGAACTTCCAGGAATTTAGTGTAGTTTCGAAATATTAATCAACAAATTCACACTTACCGATTTCACATTTTATACCCACAAAACCACGGGCACAGACACAGCTATAACTATCGAAATTATCATAGCATGTTCCATTGTTCATACATGGACTGGATAAACACTCGTTAACATCTGAAATTAAAATACGATAATAGAAGATCAGCGTCCATTGCATTCAATGGGGCTTGACCTTGTTTCCTCCCTAATTTGGTAACTAAGCATTTGAGACATTCAAAACTACTCCTTATTTTAATCATATGGAACTCCACAACAATTTGCACCATTTTGTATCCAAATCGGAGCAACTTGAGCCCTGTACAACTGAAATGACCATCTATTGATTTTTGCTGTTTTTAGCACATAACTCTGAAACTTTGGTGTAGATATACAAACTATAGCTTTCTGAATACGTATGTTAGACAAGAAAGTTATACTTTTAAACCATGATTGAGATAATTAAAAATTTGACCCCGTACAAACTTTGTCTAGGCCCCCGCTCCTTAAGGCACCATTGCAGTACTTAAGAATCATTGTTTAGGAGTCCCTGTCAGGCTGGCAGAACACATTTAATCAATTCAAACCTTTTGTACATGAAGATGTGTTACAAATGTTCTGCTAGCTCCCAGGCTAGTATGCAGAAGGTGCATGAATTTGTAGATTAACACCTAAGTGATATGGGTGGGGGAGTCATGGACAGCAATGATGATGGGTCGTTGTTCGTGCTAATTGGCAAAAATTGTTATTCGATCTTTGACAGTGTGCGAAGAGAATCGCCATCACGCGTTGCAGAGATATCGCGTTAGGTCCATATGGACCCCCCACCCACCCGTTGAAACCAATGGGAATATACCCATGACAAAAAAGTCATTTTCCATAATAAAAAGTGACTTTGACCTTAGTGGCTATGTTGACTTATGCTATGATCACAAACAAAATACTAATTAAATTTATTAATGTTGCATTAACCCAATTACAGATTATTATGTAATTTGGCCGTAATCTATTTCCAGGATAACAAATGAAGGTAAAGATATTGCTCGACAAAAGTTGATAAACAATAGTACAAATTTCTGCTACACCGCTGTGTTTTTGTAAACAAAGTTGATTAATCCATTTAAATTGAAACAACTATTATTGTAAAAGTTCAATGAAAACATGTTGGAGAAAATTCAAAAACAAAATGGCTCTTTTTGGTATGACAAATTGTACTCATGGAAATCAATGTTTCCCCCTATATTTCAAGTCGAATAATATTTTCAATTTTTCGTGTTGTTTGTTAATGTTAGAGTAGTCTTCACATGTAATGAGTTTTAGTGAAATATTCCTTTGGGAAATGTGTTTTTAGGTTATGGTCAATAGGATCCCCCATTGACCACAACGGCATTCGCAAAGCACTCTTGACCACCTTAAGTATTAAATTAGTTAAGCCTCCTGTATGATATATTTTGGTGCTTTTTGTCACTAAATCCGATAATCATATTCATGTTCCCCTTAAGGAGGCTGCGGCGATCAGTAAGTCACTCCTCTCCATAAATAGGAGTGGGAAAATAAAGACTTTTTTCAAATCTCATTTAAAACGAGGGGATTCTCTGGACATTTTGGCTGCTCAAAACGATTAGGGCAGCATGTCAAAGTTATATGATATTAGTTCATGATTTTAAAATTTGCATGTAAAGTCAATGGGGAATTTGAGCAATTTTAGAAATAATTTGAAAAGGCAATGTTCTTCTCAACCGATTGTCAGAAAGCTCACACACAGCTACTTTTGTATACTCTATAAATATTGGAAAAGAAAAAAAATAATATTGGTGAATTGCGAAAGGCTTCAATTTAACAAAAATGGTATTGTAAGGTACAACAGTAAATACCAATTAGCCTTCAGTCAGTGAACTACATGTATATATGGACATGCTGTTTCCAAATGCCAGCCAGTGATGTAAGCTGATTGCAACTAAAATTGATTGTGAATATGGATTTTGAACAAGGAGAACCCAAAGAGATGGGAAAACAAACAGGAGATGGATGAGAGAGAGAGACAACAGAGAGGGGAGAGGATGGAGGGAAATGGAGGGAGATAGGGAGGGAGGGAAAGACTTACAACAGAATTGCCTTTCTAATAGCTTGTCTAACATCATTGGCGTCCAGTTCCTCTTTGATATATAAGTAACTCTTGATTTTCTGTATAACACCACTGCAGCTCTGTTGCATTTCCCAGCACGACAATAGTCATATTCCGACCAGCATTGGTAAAGTGCATGATCGGGGCTACGACAGAAGTACACAGGCAGCGTTCAGTCGAAAAAAGTCGACCACTTAGAGCAGTCTTGTCAAGGTTCTCTCTTCTCCAACACCAACGTGGACTACGCAGTAGTGATAAATGGGTGATAAACCTATAAATGAAAAATAAACATAATGTCGTATTTTAAAGTTATGAGCAAGTACAATCGCACACAAACATACAGAGCACATTCATAAACATGTAAAAAAAAACGCACACATATATGACCATCTGTTGGAGTATGTTTCCATAGAATCTGGGTGTATGCGGAAACATCTGCTGACCACAACAATATAAAATTACCTTCTAAAGTACCACGTTACCATGTTATTTTACCCGTGCAAAATTAGTGCAATTCATAATAGGGAAATTAGCATATCTGTAAACTCAAAAGCGCAATCCATTGTTGTTTAGACCAAATCACAGTCGGTTATTTCCGGCCAATACATTGAGGGTTGCATACATTGAGTTGCAATTACATTGATGTTGCGAATACATTGAGTTTGCGATACAGTGAGATTGGGATACATTGAGGTTATTATTCATTTATCATACAAATTCGGATTGTTTGTCATTACTTTTTTCAAATTAACTAAAAAATCGGTCAGTTTGTAATTTCTGATTGAAGTTCATCTGAGGGAAAGGAATATTAAAAATTACTAATAATTCAAACACGGTCATTCTTCCCAGCATGAAAACATACTAGTGGAGCGGTTTGCGACTGCAAAATTGTTAGACAACCCCTCCCCCTGTACAACAAAACGTAACATTCTATTCGAAAGATAGTAACAAATAATTTTAAAAAATGCTGGTGTGATCAACAACTTTGGGGCAGGGGTGTTTTTTTTTGGCAAAACAATCACGTGTTGGAGCTAAAACAACTTTAGAAAATCAAGATTTATTAATTTCTTCGCAAAACAAATTTAATAATGATGCAATATTACAATCTATCGACATTTAGATGAGAGATTCTGTTTTAGACAATATATAAACGGTCTAGAATTTTAGCCCCAAGTCACTTTTCCTAAAAAAATCCGTTTATCACATATCACCACAACCATTTTAGCCATTTTAACCTTATAACTCCCAAACCAATGGTCGTAGGTGGTGGTACAAACTATACAGTTTGGAAATCCTTATGATTAGATGGACAATATGGCACACATTTAAACATGATTGGGCATTTAAAAGTTGACCCCTGTGTAAATTCAATTGGCCCCTATTGGAAAAAGTGATACAACAATTTGAGAGTACTACCACCCTAGCATTGTGTAAGGGTCCATACTAACTACCAAAGGTGTTAAACCCTTTCTGTAGTGGGAGGTAAAACGAACTCCTAAAATAAGGCCCCTATGATATTCTGCTCCTCCTACTATATACAGTATGGGATATAATTGGAAAGCGGTGTTATTTACGCGACATTCAACGAACCAAAAATGTACTGTAACTGCTGTAGTATAGCACCTTTATGGTTCTGTTAGGAACCTTTTTGGGTTCTCAGATTTAAAAAAAAAACATTTTGAGGGTCCCATTCTTGAAGGTTCCATATAGAGGACAAAAAAGTTATAAAGCCGTATTTTTACTGAGTGTGTGTGTAGTTACGCCACTTTGATTAGCTAATTACTTCAGAATTAGTCGACTTAATTGGCAAATAAATAGTTTATAAGCTATTTAAAAAATATTATTGTGTGTAAGAAGTATTTTCTTGAAAAGTCACATAAGAATGAAAAACACACAACTGCTTCTACTGTAAGCTCATGAAATGTAGATTACGATCTTGTTTGCACTCACATGACGATCTGTCATTGATATTATGGGTACTATATCATTATCAGAATGAATACCACGGGGACTAGGAAAATAACTAATACTTAAGTCATTATCATAATGAATATCCACGAATAGGAAAAGCGTAAATAATTGAATTGGTAGTGACAGCCAAACAATACATTACGGTAATTTATTTCTAAAAGCAATCACGGTATTTAGAGTAGGAAGGTGTGCTTCGGTCTGATTTTTTACAAACGAGAGTTCATTATTTTCGGAAACGGAATGAAGTTCCCCAATTTAATGACCAAAAAAACGCGCCGGCAAAAAAACATCAAAATCAATAATCAACTTTTAGAGGTTTTATCATCAATTTGGTACGACTAGTTTGAGGACAAATGTAGGTGTACAGGTTTCCAATCCAAAAAATCCTTAAATTGTTTTTTTCATTTATAGAATCGAACTGACAGATTAAACAAGGCGCTCTGCCAGAGGAAAAAATGATTGAACTTGCAAGTGGAAGCATGAAACATAGGCCAGGCGACATCAAATTACGTACTTGAGTAGACTGAATTCTCGCCATGGTAACGGCTGTTTTTTAGTTGGGGGATGGGGAAATTTACCGCCATTGTTCGCAAGATTTCTGCCTACTATGATCGTGACATATTTATATTCCGGGACGTGTGAACCAATTTAATTATACATGGTTAGAGCGCCTTATGCAAGTCTAGTGTGTGCAAGCCATGTGAATGTGTGCAAGTCCAGATCACTTTCTTTTCAATGTGAAAGAGCGAATCACTAAGAGGATTGGAGGTCTTTCCACCTTTCGGATTAGAGGCCATCTTGCCGGGAATGGTAAGGTCCGTCCCAAAGTTTCTGGAGACTTTCAAATCTAAAGAACGACATGCATGGGATATGTATGCATAAACGTATTGGTCACACTTTGAATAGCACACGTACTTTGAGGTCGGGTATTAAATTGCACTGAATGAGGAATACTACGGGAAATAACACCTTTTGTTATTAGGTTATGCATGCGTGAGGTGAAAGTCATCTATTGTATGATGAAAAGACATGATAAAAATGGACGTATGGGGAAACACAGGAACTCGGCTGCGGCCGCAAGATAGACAGATGGGACAAAATAGGAAGTACAAGAGAATCATAAAGCGCTATAAGTGAATCGTGAATCGTGAGGAATTTTCCGGATGATGGTGTATTTGCAAATAAACTTTAGAAACATTTCGAGTATGAGAACGCCAAGTTAAATGTAAGGAATAACAAGGCCTAAAATTTGGGTGTTTCCATAAGGTGACCCACCTTTTTCTGACATACATGACACAGTTATTAATTATTCATTTATTTATATAATTTGTATTTTTTGTGGATTTATTTTCCTAAAATTGTATTTTTTTGGGGGGGTTAAATTAAAATATCAATATTTTGGGAATATTTTGGAATATGATTTTTCCCTAATTTTTTATTTGATTGCTTCATTTGAATTGTGTCTGTGTGAGTTTCTTTTTTTTTTAATTTTGTCAATTTATTGCTGAGATTTTTCCAGGATTTCTTTTATGTGATTTTTTTCTGTTTTGTTTTGTTTTTATTCCTTTTTTAAATTTTATTTATTCTTTATTTATTAATTTATTTTTTTAATGTTTATTTTTCCTTGAATTTTTGTCTGACTGCTTGTTATCGCGGTACTGTAACCAAGATAACATGTATCATGGCCCATCCCTATAGGTCAGACAGGCTATTTATAACAGTGTACATTTTTGCCAATTTTCGTACGTGTTGGTACGTGATGTCAAAGAAAATCCTTTCCTCCCAGCTCTCCCTGATAAATACTATCAATTGTTGATTGTTCTACGCTACTGTAACTATTTCACTGTATATATATATAAAATCTGTGGCTAACTATGGCCTGGATCTGCCTATCTTCTTCGGATGTACCCAAGCTATATCTTCGCGCCAATTTTTTTCAACAATGAATTATAATGATCGTGAAAGAGCCTAAATATTTTAGATGTGAAATTCAGTGATATTACGATCGGTAAATCATTTCATTTTATTCTCATACAGAAAGTTTGGAAGTATTCTAGTTGTTAGTACCTTCTATCAAGTTGCAGGAGTTGTGAAATCGTGAAAAAGTGTGTGTCTGAAAAAAGTGTGTCATGTTCGTCAGAAAAAGTGAGTGACCTTATGGAAACACCCCCAAAAAGGTAGTCAATTCAACTTGCTGAATTGGTGTATTATCAATTTCCATATCAATTTCAGTATTAGGGTTGTTGCTGTGTGTATTTTTAAATACTATGTATAAAAGAACAGCAAAAACAAGATAGTCCCAACAGAACTCCAAAGTTAAAAAACACACACCAGGATCCAGGATGTCATTCATGCCTATTTGCATTTTCGACAAAAATAGTGTGTAAATTTCTAAAACTATCGACGTCTTTTCGACGTTCCAGCGTCGATTGCCCATGCAAATCGATTTGACGTCGTTCTTAAAACGTCGACTCAATTTGCATTTTCGACGTAAATTTATAAAAACCGTCGACCTGTTTTCGACGTGCCAACGTCGTTTCGACGTCGCTCTAAACGACTATGCCCGCTGGGTAGATACTAGGGAAAAGGTTTGACTTAAGAAGGCTTTTAACAGTGATGATGTTACTCTGACTCCCATACCACTGGGAAGATCATTCCAGAGACGGGGCGCTGCGATGGAAAAGGCGCGGTCGCCAGCCAATTTCTTAGCCCGAGGTACATCAAAGGTGGCAGCAACATCAGATCGAAGGGCATAAGGTGTCTTGTGGATATGAAAGTAAGAGGAAATATAACTTGGAACCAAGAGGTGGAAGGCTTTATATGTTTGAAGAATATTCTTGAAATGAATTCGTTGTGCCACGGGCAGCCAGTGGATGGACAAAATAGGCCACAGGACATCATAATTCAATTGGCATTGACCTTCTTGGACCTTTATCGCTGTAAGTAAACATTTACTTATAACCAAAACTATACTTTTTAGGGGTCCTCTTTCCTCAGGCAATACTAGTACTTAAGTATTTAAAATAGTTAACCTTTGTACAAATTGAGATTGGCCTTTTTACCATTTTAGTCTTTTCTACGATATAACTCCAAAACCAATGGCCGTGGTACAAACTATACATTTGATGGAATCCTTATTGCTTATACGGACAATGTGGAAACTGTTTCAACATGTTTGGAGTAGTTTAAAAGTTTGATCCCTGTGTAGCCTTAAATTGCCCCTATTGAAAAAGTGGCACCACAATTTGAGACCATTAGCTATCTTGCATTGATATTTCATCTTAATAGAATGGCCTTCACCTCAAAACCCAATCTAAAATTTCGCGCTGATATTTCAACCCGTTTTGAAGTGAGAGCTGAACACGTAATTCTGTGGTCCCCATAGAGTACTGTGTAAAATTAATATTTGTCGACTTGCAGCATATTTTCGCTCATTAGATCCAAACCGAACATCGTTTAGCCCTAAGACCCTAGGATTTCACAGGGTAAATGAGAAAAATTGTATTGTTTTCTAATAGTAACATGTTGTCCAATTCCGGTTAAATCTGAGATCCCTGGTGAGGAGGCTATTTGCGATCGGACCATGGACCTTGTTTTGGTGTGCACTGCAGATCTTATTGGACGTCTCCAATAGTTTTACATCTAAAATCTAGAATTTACCTTCATGTGTTTAGCAAAAGTGTTATCCACTGATTTAACCCTTATTTTAGAGTGTTGTTGTGTCAAAGAGTGTCATAATAATTTTACGAAAATTAAAGTCTACATTAATGACTCCATTTAAAAGTTAATGGCTGGTTTTCTGAAAGGGAGACTAACTTTAGTCCCAGGTTTAAACCAGGGTTAGTCCTACATGATTGGACTTTTTTTCTTTCAAAATACTCTGCCATAACGGGTGAGAAAATTCCTCATTGATGCGCCGAAATGGACCATCCATGAGAAATGTTCTCACCTGTTACATTTAACTTCACAGAATACCTGCCAATATTACTTACTTGTGAAAAGCAGCAGCAATATCCAGACTTTGAAAAGGTATATCACTCCATAATAACATTTCCTAATGTAGTCTACCCAAGCCATTGTGTGTTGGCATGCACTGCTTGAACAGACTAATCACGAATGTTACGAAAAAGAATGAAGAGTGCATAGAACGCATAGAATTGCATCAATCAATTAAGTACTGCCATTACCTTGCACTTCGTAGGCACCATTGCATCTTGGCTACTTAGTTTGACCGATATAGAAAAAACGAAGAGCCTTCGTGCTCATTTGTTTGAGAGTGAGGGCCTAGGCATCTTTTTTGATGATACGAATATTGGGATGGTTACAAGGCATGATAGGATTATTCCGAAATGAGAGTCATAAAAAATAAATGCAGGGCAATAGCTCAAAAGTTGAAGGATGTTAGTATGTAGATTCCCCCGGGGGGACATTGAGTCAAAGGTGGATATTGATGGTGACAAGGAAAAACGCGTAAAAAGGGTATCTTGTTTCCAACAGGCCGAATACGCGGTACATGAGTAGGGTGTCAAAAACAGCCAAAATACGGAAAAAAGGGTATTTTTTTCGTAACCTGAAGTGGATGTACGCGAGATAAAAGTCACATACGTATGTATTTGGACGTAAAGCGATATGAGGCAAGCAGAAATAAGGTGGAATTATCAACTAACAGGGCATTGCGTATGTTGCGGGGGTAGCAAAAAACTGATAACAGGACTTGTTTATGGTAGCGAAAACGACAAACAATGCTTAAGGGTATGTTTTATTCGGGGGAAATATGTTTAGGGTGCATTTCGGAAATCCGAGGGTAACGCATCCATCCACCTTTGAATACAACTCGCCTCCGGTAGATTCTCATAAGTTAACGTTTTCCAAACGGAAGAAGCGACTTGGTTTCAAAGATATGACTCTCCATTTAGTAAATCCGTAGGAGACCAGTAAAGGTTACGATTGTCGTTATTAGGTTGATTGCAACCTTCTATTTCAAGAGTTATCACCATGTGAAGTTGATCCTTTTTCGGCTGAACACAACTGCTAAGGGTGAGGAAGTCTCGGAGAAGATCTCCCAGGAAATGATCAAAACCGGCACACTTGTAATGGTATCCACCGATACTGATCCCTAACAGCAAGGAAAGCATGGTCTACCCATCCGGAAGTCCGAGGGGATCCAAAAGAACCGCCACATCAGCGGCAAATGTCACAACCAAACAAGGTGCCCAAAACTGCTTTTAAATGGCAAGTTGCAGCAAGAAACCCAAGAAGATCAAATACTGCATAATGAGGTAGAGTGGTGACCATGGTTCAATCGCCCTTCAAAACATGACAATTGGAATCTGGTATTGATAAACTTCAACCAGGAAAAAGCATTAGGGCTCTTTGGACAACATCTCTATGAAGCAACTAAAAATCGTTTTGGCCCAGTAGCCAAAGGAATGCGCTTCTGAGCTCACAAATGCTGCCTTTTTTCCCACAGGCTCCCAAAGATCTGGAGGAGGAAAGCAATGTTTCATGGTTCATGGCTCCTAAAAGCAGGGAAAGATCCATCCAATCCAAGAGCTTACAGACCTATATCATCCTTAGCATTACCTACAAGCTCTTGAAACGTCTACTGCCAATCGTTATGGCACTGTGATAGACGAACACTCATACCAGAACAGGCCGGTTTCCGGCCAGGCAAATCAACAACAAGCCAAGTACTCACCTAATTTTCAAACACATTGAGGCTCGGTTTCGAGAAGGTATTGGTAACCGGAGTCGTGTTCGTCTATCTATCAGCAGCTTATGTCACTGTTAATCACAGTGCCTACTCCATAAGATCCTGGAAAACACCAAGGGACCATACGCTTGACTGAGCGTATCCGTGGATTGCTTGCAAACTGGATGTTCGTTGTTCAGCTAGGAGCGAAGAATAGCTGATGGCGTAGGAATCAAGAATGAGTCTACCACAAGGGGGTGCGTTGCACCTCATGTTCTACAATTATACCCACGAAAAACCTGGGACGTGCAGGAACCCGGTGTTTTATTTATGCCGCCGATCTTGAATTAGTGCACAAGATGCCCACTTCTCAGTTGTTGAAGAGCGACTACTCCAAAGATGTTGGATGAACTCACTCCTTATTATGAGGAAAAACCACCTACATACGTGACAATCCATTCTAAGACACAAGGTGTGGGCTTTCCTATAAGCAACGTTGAAGACAACGTCCGCTTAAAGTAACGGTCTGGAACTCCCATGGAGCACTTGTGACTACCATGTTAACAGGAGTCCTTGGACCGCACTCTCTCTGATATAAGACCTTACATCTGAGCAATGAAGAGTAGAGTATGTTCACGCCATAACCATACTTGAAACAAACTCACACTGGACCAGATGGGGGCTCGCACAAGTACACTAAGATCAGAAGGAAGGGCCCTGTTGCTCTCATCTACTCATATGAAGAGTATGCTTCCCCTGTATGGGAAAGATAACCCATGCCAAGAAGCTTATCCAGCGTAAATGACCTCACTGACGGCTTATCACAGGGGACTTTCCGTCCCCAACCCCCACCAAACAAAAATCTGTAACATCCTAGCAGGAATTGTCCACCAGACATCAGTCGTAGCGTTTAGCGAGCATGCAAGAGCGTAGGCCAAGTACCAACTGTGAGCACCCATGTCTGGACACGATACCTGTGCTACCAACCGCCTTAAATCTAGAGAGATTCTTAAGCAAAGTCCAACCTCGAACAGTCTCTAAGGAAGGTAAAGAGAGTCGCCTTGTGGTAAGTAAGACTTGCCATCAAACCAAGTACATCGTATCTGTTATTGAACTGGTGGCATCTCCACTGGAGACTGACTCCGCATGGGGTGAATGGCGATGCCTCAATAGATTGAAGATAGAACCAGAACTGGCCGAGCGAAGGTTTCCTTGCAGAGTGGGGCTATCTGGAAGCAGATCAGGTACTACTGTGTGTGAACAGGCAGACACAGACCAATGGAAACACCTCTTGGTCTGCCCACTGCTGGAGCAAACAATGCACAAACAAGGACAGTGCGGAATTCAGTGTGAAGCAGCCCGACGTTGTACCCATCTCGGGATGGATCATATTTGAGAAGAACCACAGTGTTTGGAACGATAAGAAGAAGAACCCTTCTTCGCAGGTATATGCTAGGGACCCTTACTTGTTACATAGACATGCAAAAATCTGATTTTTTGTATGATTTGTTGAGATTTTTCTGATAGCAAATCAGCGGATAGGCATTTAATACACCGAACACGGGGTATATCAAATGCACAAAACGGCAATACCGAACGCGGTATTCTAATGTGCTGAAAAAGTTTCAAATCCCCATGCAGGTTCCAAACTTTAAATATTTAAAATGTTATGAGGATTGAAACCTTATAGGATCGAAAGATCTATGAAATGTAAACCCTTCTATTCAACATTGGAGACCATCATTATTTTCAGTAGCACATATAAAATAAAGAAAATGGCAAAGATAAAAATAAACATAAAAATTGAGTCACTGCACGAGAAACCAGCTAGGGGGATTTTGGGGGGTAAGGTGTAAGCATCGAAAGAGTACCAAGGATAGTCCAAAATGCCTCCAAAATAGTGAAGCTTATTTATATTGGGGTCCTTTAAGGACATGAGGGGTGGGGTCAAACGAAAACAGACAAAAGATCAAACATATTTAGAATTGAGATTTTCTTTTCTGCGTTTCATACCCTTTGGGCGGATTTGGACGCCCACAAATGCGGGATTCGAACATATGAAGTGTGACAATTTATTGAGGATTTGAAACCTGAATGAGCAATGGGTGAAGATACCATATAATCCTATATTTAAAGCAGTTAAACATTTGACCCCTAGAGTAACATTTACCCATCCTCTAGGGCTACGCGCCCATACCGGGCCTCCGGCAGATATTAATATTTGCAAAAAAGTATTTTTCCCGGATTTTTTTTCCGCTGTGCAGATATTGGTACTCGTTCGTTTGACAAAAACCGGGCCTGGAGTATGATAAGCCACGAGTTTAAACAATGTTCCTCAAACTTCTCAAGTGAAATATGCGATTTATTGAGTGAAAGGCGTATCTCAGATCACTACACATGATATTTTGATACCAGTGGAGACCCGACGACGATGACGCCGACGGTCGACGATGATTGATGATGCTGATGATGACAGCAATATATTCGTATGAAATATTACCACTAAGGTAATCAGTTTAATTAGAAGTCATTTATTAATCTGCTATCAAGACTTAGACAGTGTGAGTCAAAAAGAATTAGGACTCGTGATTTTATTATATTGTTAATCAAAAAAAACAATTGAGATGGATAAAAAAGTTGAAGATATTCGAAACACGCATGTTCTTCCGCTCAGGTAGAAAAAGAATCACCAAAATTCATCATTCCTAACCATTGTATGATGTTAAAGGGTACTCGAAGGATTATACATTATCCGCTGTCCACGGAATGCTGAATGATTTGAATCGGTGCGAGAGTACATGGGAAATGACTGGGTCATTGAAATGTGAAATAAGAATGTAAACCCGCGAGTGTTCAAAAAAGATTAGCACGAGGTCTAACAAAAAATCAATAATAATGCATATAAAATAACAAATAATAAGTAATTTTCAAACTAACTGCATTATGGGGAAAGGTATTAAGGTTCAAACAAACGTAAAACAAACCTTTTACAGTTGCAACCCACTTGTAGACCCATTTCAGAGACAGTTGTCTGCAGTTCCCACAAGAAAACCGTGCACCTTGCAAAAATGTTAATTTCGTCTAATGGTCATGGAAATTCCATGACTATGGAACTACCAAAAATCTACAACATGAAGCATCGGGAACATCTCAAGGAACATTGCTCGAGTGAGACAAGCTCTGCAGAATGAACCCCAGAATGAGTGATCCTTTGAGTTCATTCTACGAGCTTGTCTCACTCGAGCAAGTTTAGCTTGGGGCATGGCAGTCCGTACTTCTTCGTGATGCTTTATATTGTTGTCCGTCGGGAATGTTCCATAGTTCATCAAAATCTGACCATGCTATTATGAAACCATTGACAAACTATCTCGGCACCGACAACGGGAAATGCGGCTATGCAAGTAAGTCTTCAACTATAGAAATTTGTTGTACCATTGGATATTTTGAGGGGCATGATTACTTATACCTTTCCAACAATGATGCAAGTTATGTTTTGAAAATACCTCAGATTGTATTTATTCATTATTATTATTGATTTTGTTGATAATTATTGTATCTGTTTTGAAACACTTGCGATAGTTACATCTAATACACTCAATGAATCCAGCATTTTCCCATGGTACAAACACTATTCAAAGATTC
The DNA here is from genome assembly GCA_023653785.1 of Ophioderma brevispina. Lineage (NCBI taxonomy): Eukaryota > Metazoa > Echinodermata > Ophiuroidea > Amphilepidida > Ophiodermatidae > Ophioderma > Ophioderma brevispina. Next base: position 57,862 of record JAMKCH010033396.1, read on the forward strand.
ATCATTCCGAGGACAGCGGGCTAAATGGTTCTTCGAAAGAACAGGCATAACAATGGTAGGAATGATGAATTTCGGGGACGTCTTTTTTTATTATGAGCGGAAAGAAATCTAGGCTTGTTTCGCATATCTAAAACTTATTTTATCAAGCTCAATTAGTTTTTTGATAAAAGATAATCAATCACGGTCCTATTCTTTTGACTCACACTGTAGTAGGATTGTTTATTTCTGTCAGTCCATTAAAAGTTTTTGGGGCGTATCGACGATTCCATTCGTTCTGAGAGGCTGTATACTTCACCGAATCACTACAATACAAATTCGATGTCAGGATACCGGATAAAATTAAGGCCATACTTAAAAAAATGTCTCTTTTCTCACGAAGAAAATATTACAAAGCAAATGCACTGAATAAATTCCAAACACCAAACTTGAACGAACTCTGAAACATTCAACATGAGAAAATGATATGAATAAGTTATTATTATTCACCAATTGAAAGTTCTTTTACGTCACTAAGGAATACTAGAAAGTCTGATACTTTTACGTTTATTCTTCTTGTTCCAGATATAATATTTGACAGTTTGGTCCAATCATTTAAAAAGAAGCTTAGAGTTTCGGTCACTCATAACAAACTTCAATATTTACATGACCTAATCCTCCTCTTCTCCCAGCCTCGATGTTCGTGAAACTTTAACCGTTCTTTGATTGACGCTAAACAAAGGAATCGATAGATTGTCTCACACTTTACAACAATCTATCCAATTGAATCTGTTATGAAGCCTTTACATATTCGATACAAAAAATGCTCATGTAAAATTGGTTAAAGCATCATATTCTGTTGAACAAAGTTGAGCATTTCAGCTGTTAATACGACTTTTTAGCTTTTATCTCAACACACACCCCTCCAAATGAATTCTTATTATCGACACTATGCGTTACTGACAGGAATAAAAAAAATCAGACTATAATTATTTTAATTACCAATAAGTCCAAAAATGGTATGTTTCAGAAAAAAGAAGCAGTGAAAAGGACTATGTGAAATATCCTCTTCGGCGATGTTTCTTGCACTTTCATTCCGTATTTTTTTTCTGCCGCTTACTACTAAAATAAATAGACCTCAAATTCATCAGCAATTAGAAATAAAATGCTTAAAATGTGTTAAAGGCTGTGGTCTATTCACTTTAAACAGACCTCGTTTGGCCTTGAATCACTCTTGCATGTTTGGTATAATAATTTAACTAAGTAAATTTATACTAATCAACAAAGTGCCTCATTATTTAACAGATCTGCATTTTTACATGATCATCGGTGAAGTCGCACAGAAGACTTATCAGTTGGTTGCACACCGTGATGTCTGATGGTGTATCTTCAAACAGTTAACTTTTACAATGGAAGACATAACTACATGGTCTCAATCATGGGTTATATATGGTAAATATGTTCTATAATAACACGTGTTTAAAATATTTTATAAACATTTGCAGAATGTTATAGCGCTTGTATTGTTGTATCTTGTTACTCTCTGTAAAAGACTGAAAATCACTCTTTCAAGAAGTGACTCTAGGGACCAGTCTTTGCTGGAGTTAAATTTCCCCTCCGTGCTGGCTCCGTAACTGAGACGTGGCTTGATGACACAATTAATGACTCTGAAATTTATATTCCAAATTATAATTTGGAACGTATGGACCGTAATAGGGAAGGGGAGGGGTTTGTTTCTACATTAGATTTGATATTGCATACAATCTAAGATCTGATCTGTGTCATAAAAATATTGAAGCTTTGTAGATCGACCTTATGCTGCCGAAATCAAAACCGATCCTCGCCGGTGTTTGCTATCGTACACAACATCAGTGCAATTTTTTTAACATTCTGGAGGAGGTTTGCTCAGGTAATTCAAGTTTCAGTGAAAACGAAACCATCATTCTTGGTGATTTTAATGCTGACGTACTGCCTAAAACACCCAAAGAGAGTATTGTCAAGGTATTAGAAAAAAAATTGCCATATGTTAGATCTGAAGCAGCTTATTGACAAACCCACTAGAGTCACCGAGACAACTAAGTCTGCAATATATCTTATTTTTGTGTCTGATCCTCTAAAAATTTGCCAATCTGGTGTGATACCAATAGGTGTGAGTGATAATTTTTGACATTTTGCAGCAGAAGGATCCCCAAACATAATTTTTTTCATCATAAAACTATAAATACTAGGTCGATGAAAAAGTATTTCACAGAAGGTTTTTTATCCAAATTGAATGAAACTTCTTGGACTCGGATATTGAGCTATGACAATGTGGAAAAAGCATGGAGTGTGTTTAAGGATTTGTTTTTGAAATCCATTGATGACATTGCTCCTATGAAATGCATGCGGGTCAAACAAAAATCTGACCCATGGTTCAACAGGGACATCAAACATCTAACCCATGAAAGAGATTCCGCTTTGCGCACTTACAACAAAACAAAAGATCCTGGTAAGATGTCCGAGTTCAGAAAGCTCAGAAATAAGGTGCAATATGAAATAAGAAAAGCAAAAACTGAGTATTTTAAAGACAAAATTGAAGATAACGTAAATAATCCTAAAAAACTTTGGAATGTTTTGAAAAACCTGGGTGCTTCAAACAATGTGTCCCAGAATTCAAGCAGTATTGGGCTCGAGTCTGATGGTGAGATTTGCTTTGATAGGGCAATCGTAGCGGAGAAATTCAACAACTTCTTTACTACCGTTACATCATCTCTTGTCAGCAAACTCCTATTGGGCAAGGGCAGATATGGTTTGGATTCTGTATTTAACTTTTACCAAGAGAAACATGTTACACCAAATGCATTTCATCTTTCTGAAGTTAGTGAAAGTCATGTTTATGATTTGCTGGCCAAAACCAATGTTGCAAAATCTACTGGTCTTGACAATATTCCTGCTAAATTCCTCAGGGATGCTGCACCCGTGATTTCTAAGCCGCTTACTCATATCATTAACTTATCTATTACGTCTGGTGTTATTCCAAATGATATGAAAAATGCTAGAGTGGTGTCGATTCATAAAAAGAATAGCAAAGCAGAGGCTAGTAATTAGAGAGTTGTCTATAAGAATGAGTCGCTCCTTTATGAATTTCAGTCAGGATTTCAACGCTCTTTTTCAACTGAATCTTGCTTGATCCACCTGTCAGACCACATACGAAAGGAATGGGATAAAGGAAGTTTTTACTGGTATGGTGGTCCTGGATTTGCAGAAGGCGTTTGACACGGTGGACCATAAGATCCTTCTCGGCAAGTTGAAAGCAGTCGGCCTGGCTGAAAGATCCATTAAATGGTTCGACTCATATCTTTCGGACAGAAACCAGGTTGTTGACATTGGTGGTATACTATCTCAGCC
>JAMKCH010033397.1:0-15987 GCA_023653785.1 Ophioderma brevispina
GGCGGTGGTTATTGATTCCTCTGATGGGTTTGCCTGCAGACATAGGACATCGCATTGAAGATTTGTTCACAATCAGCAATGATGATACTTTTTGCACTGGAAAACCCTCCACATTAATGACGTCTAGAGTCAGGCAGCCTTAGAAGCCTGCGCTGGGTTCTAGTCATGATATGGGTAGATACTTAAAAGATGTTAATGGAAAACAGTGTTTTGGAGTTGTAGAGATTAGTTCGCTGCTTCGCTCGATTTTTTTACCTTTGCTTCGCTTCGCCGTTTAAACAGGTGAGACCACAAGACGGTTCTCCCCCTACGTCTCCCACGGTGGGTCGTTGATTTCACTTGACTTACGATACTATTGGAACGAGCACCTTTTGTTAGAGTTCACGCATGATGTGAAATGGAGAACCTCTATTTCCTGATGAATTACATTACACCTGTCCTAGCCCAGTGTTTTCCTGATCATAACATGGTTTGTATTCAAAGGCAACACCCTGGAGTGTTTTTTCAAAATCTGTTGGCCAAAAGGCATGTCAGGGGCAACATTGTGTCATTGTACCGGACAAGTACAAGTCGAGTTTTTTTCAGTTTTGTCTAGAAATTGTACAGCATCACAACTTTCAAGTAATTACATGGGATACACATTTGTGTCTAAAATATTGTTTGTCCGACTTCAACCATTTAATTATTTCAGTTTCAACGTTGAAAGAGCGAAACTCCAAAGATGAAAATCTTCATGCTTTGAAAGAGTTTTAACTAATACGAACTTTTCAATTCATGATTTCCCTAACAATTGTTATATTTTAGTCGAGATTTTATCAATTTTCTAAATAACGAGAGTAAATTTGACAAAAATATTCTTCACATTCCCCTTGTCACTTTATTCGGAGTTGATTTGCTAAACTCTGAAGTGAAATCGGAGTGAAATGCTCTCTTGTGATTTAGAGTAAAGATCTGACGTATTGTTATTCAGCACAATCAGTGCAACTAAGGCCTTTTCCTTTTCTTGATGAGTAAACAGTATATGAGCTTATCGAAATAGCTTGACCTACAACATGGTCTAGAAGATTTATTTCAATGACTTATAACGACTGTTCCTCTTGAAAGATTACTTTGCAATTTTTTAGAAGTTTTACTTACGTTTTTCACATTGTAAAGGCCACATTCTTTTGTGGATTGATAGAATACCACTCATACTATTCGGGAATTCGACAAAAACATCAAGGGTTGATGAGCATTTTAGGTGACAATCTTTAGGTTCCAGTTGACTATTTTTTAATTATCACAAAAAGTTAATATTTCAAAATCTCTGAGTCCGCCTTTAATAGTATTATACAAAAATTGATGTAGTACACCGTCCGGGTACCCCTCTGAGCCACGTAACTGCAAAATGGAAGCGTTTACATCCTTTATAAGACAAGAGTTTATACTAACACACATACCCGTCCGTGTTCTTAAGATAGTTGCAGTAGCGGAAACAGGATTTTACAATTGGAGAAGCGCGAAGAGAGGAAGGATGTTTCGAGGATCAAGGAGGAGAGGACCAAACTGTCACACATTATCTGGCCATATCTTCCGGTGACTTGCGCAGCGCCTAACAAAACCAAAATAAATCATGAGTTCTCACTTACCGAGGCTAAATTTTTGCATGAATCATATTGATGTTCAGCTATTCGGAAAAAAGCTGGCCAAATTTGAATGCGTTAACATTTGAGAGTCCTTCAGGTAATAGTGGTAGAACGTGTGGGAGGGGACGATGGCTTCTTGATCTTCGCCACTGTTCTAATCCCGAATGACTCTTCGGTAGCCATAAGTCTGATAATGATTCCCCCCCGTATTGTTAGGATGACGTTCTCAAAATAAGTAAAATAAGAAACATATTTTACGCATATGACCTACCGTGTTAGCCAATGCAGTGCTGCGCCGCGTCGTTCTTGGAGCTTCCTTGTTAGTCTGTTAGTCATTGTCACATATTACTGTTATAGGAGATACGTGTGAAAGAGCCTATTCAGTCAAGCATGCAAGAGAACTGAAACTCCTCATTATGTAACCAATAGGGATATGCCTTTTTAAATTTACAAGTGTCCTCTCACACTAGAAAATTTTCTGAGGATACAAATCTCTCTAAATTGATTGGTTGTAGAACACAAACCGAACATGTTTCGAAGGTTATTGGACGAACAAGTAGGAAACAAGAAAGCGTAAGCTTTGAACTTTCTTGCTGTTTGCACTGGCCCCTAGAAAAAACATGCCTGGATTTTCTGTCGTGCACGACAGAAAATACTTAAACGATATTTATTACATAAAGACGGCGTTTTTCGGGTTATTCACTTCAGAAGGAATTAAAATAATAAAATCATTCTAATATGCCCAAAAAATCGACAAAAATTTGGGGCGCGTTTTTCTGGAAAAGTCTTCATGTCTCTCTACATGTTTAATATCAAGTTGACAGACTTGTTTTGATTATGAATTCTCTTTATTGAATTGATTTGATAAAACAAAATGTATCCCGCTGATATATATTTTTTTTTTAAATCTGAGTAGCATTTTTTAAGTTATAGAGACCGTCAGGTCATCTACAATGAGACGACCACGCAGTGCAACATTCTGGTTGTTTTCTTTATACCAAGATAAAGGCGTATCACATATGAATTATCACAAGCATGTAAATATTTTTGCAAATTGAATTACCGAAAATGGTTATTAAATCCATATGTAACTTAAATGGCGTTTACTTACAATTATTTGTTTTGTTTTTTGTCTGTTTGTGCGATTTATGTTTGCTCTTTATTGTATCTAATAACATTCAATTCAGTGCGAATTCAAATACTCTTAATATTATTTAGAATTCTTGAAATTTGTTAAAGATGTATGAAGATTTTTTAATGGAATGACCGCGGGCACATGCACCTCGTTTAAGTGTCATTGCACGCTGTACTCCGTGTCACTACCGTCTAAAAGATTTTCTCGATCTCTTGCATAAAATGAGTTCGAAGAATCCACGCCTTTTTTCTTGTTTTTGTATTTTCTAATGAGTGTAATTCCCTTGAAATTTAAAGCTTCATTAACAATAATAAACTGAGCGTATCGAGGGTTTAACAAGGGATATTGTGCAATTGACGATGTTTTTTGATACTCAATAAAGACATGGTCCATTCAATATTTTTCTAAGTTCCTAGCAAAAACAAATTGATAACCCTGTGGTCATGCGGTTAGTTGACATGCCGGACACAGATCAACACGCACACACCCACGTCTACTCGTCTGCGTGAGAACGATATTCTGGAGGAATTCTCTATGAATGTCGGACCATTCTGACACAATTAAGAATAACCGATGAGATTGATTACTTATTTTATCGAGGGTTGAAAATATGTTGCATCTAAATTTCATCGAATAAATAATGGACATAAGAACAAAGGCGACCCAAAGAGTTGTTAACCATCTTGACCCAAATAAATCGGCGTAACTTTTCATTGGAATAGATCGCTTGACCAATAGATTAGATCTAAAGAGTGGACGTTTTTGTAATTTTGCCTGGTTTACCTGACCACCTTCTTTTCCCCTCACCACTACGATTTCAACAACCTTTACGGAATAAAGCCGTAAAAGTTGTGTTGAGTTCATAGTGACCAGGGGAAGGTGTTCCGGTAAACCTGCTCAGGTTATGAAAACACCCCTAAAGAGAAGTTTTGTACAATAATGGGGTATCAAACACCAATAATTTTCTTATTATTTAATACAACAATTTTCAATAAAAATGCGTCAGTTTGTGTCAAATACAAGGAAATGTCAATATATCAAAAAAAAAAGATAGACTATTTCATTATGATTTTGGTATGCTGTGCCTTTATAGATTACCATCAACATGATCAAGGTCTTAATTTCTTCTTTACGACTCTGCCTAGGGTTTTATTCGGTGAATTTTGAGGATAATATTTCCATCAAATTTGCTTTAAATTGACTACATATCAACAACAATAACCCACTGAAAGCATTAGTTCAAGTGGTGTAGGCCTTTTTCCCTTTCCGGTGCAAGTTATATTCACGAATATTCATGTACGTTGACTTTGAATAATGCATGGGTACATTATAACCCGATTTGAATATGCATGTGTATTAACCACCAGAATTTAATAATGTACGCCTGCATTGATTTCCCAGACGATGGATTATTACACGAAAGCGCCACAATGAAGTACTTAACGACTAAATCAGTCGGTAAGCAATCTCGACATTAAAAAAATCACATTTGAAAATCGATGGCGCGCTCCTTTCAAATGATTGAGCACGACTTTTATATCTTTTAGCGTTGTATTTTGATTCAGTGTTATTGTTTGTACATACAAAATAGAAAATGGGGCTTGTTAGTTTCTTCGTTCACGTTAGGAACTATTTTAATTGCCACAGATATATTTGTTTTAGCTTTTGGTACATGGTAACCGATCTGTGTAATGTTTTCTAGACTTTCCTTGCATGCTCACACTCTTCTGGAAAAGTTTAATACAGCTTGCATTAAGACTGTTTTCACATTCAACCAGACATTTGAACTTGTTTTCTGTAACTGATGATGCATGTAATATTGTATGTTCTTGTTCCCAAAAATGAACAGTAATGGTACATGCAAGCCTTTGATCTTATAAATGTCGTAGAACCATGATGTAAAACAGGGTGCGCCTTTCAGTGACGTTTAAATGACAATAGTGTGAGGAAGGTGTGAAATGTATCGCGTGTACAAAGCAACTGAACCCTGGGCGACACTGGTATGAATAGGCAAAGCAATTTACAGTTAATGTTACTGGCCACGATTACTGATACGAACATGTCTGGTATCACAATTCTGCACTTCTCACCCTGACGCCTGTAAGCCATCATTGATAATGTCAAAGTTAGCCTCTTGATCAATTTCCTCCACTCCACGTGTCCAGGCCCTGGTCTTTGCAGAGGTCTGTTAGTGTCTTGGGTTGGTTCTTGATCGGGTCTTCCATCGGGTCTGGGCAGTTTGGGTTCTTTTCTTCTGGGTTTCCAGTCATGCATTCTCTTGGTGTCACCCTTTCGTAGTACATGAGCCTATACCTCCGAACCTGATTTCTTTCATTGATTGTCGTAGTTGATTCGACTTCGAGTTTTTGTTTATCAACCGGCCGGCACCCGTGGATCAAACGCTGACTTGGGTCTTGCTTTCAAGTTTCCAGTTTCTTTGAGACGCTCCGAGTTTCGCTGGTAGATAGGAGGGCATGACTAGCCTAACAGCATTGAAGACCTGAGAGAAATGGCACATTTAGGTATTTCCTGTCTGTGAGCTGGGGAAGGATACAATTGCACATAGGTTTGGGTGAAAATTGGCTATTTAATTTTTTCCCTCTTAATGTATATAGGTTGTAGGTTGTTTGATGTGAGTTTACTGTCGAGATAGCGACGCTGGGTGTCTCTATGAGTGTGCGTCAATTATAAGAACTGTACAATCCTCAGCCTTCGAGTAGGCCCATTGGATACATTTACCGAGACATAAATGTATTTAGATTTTGATTGTTCCAGACAATAAGCGAAGGGCCAAATCAAAATATCATGCTTAGTTTTGAGTTACCTGCCAGATCACTACAAACTAGCACACCTTGATTTGTTGGTAGTTTTATGATAATACACACAATAATCCAGGAGGTGTGCTAATAAATTTTGTTGCGGTCACTCGAAAATCCAGGATAGGCGGCCAGAAAGGCTTGCCGTTTTGGCTAACGACCGTATTTTGAGGGTAAGGTAATGTCCTCCGTGAGGCCTCCAATCACTTGTTTTTGGTGTCATATTGCAGATAATTTAATATCTATATGATGATACCCAATTTTGTGGTTTCGTTGGTATCTACATACCTTTTGGGGGCAAGAAAGCTATTTTGCCATTTTTTCAAAAAAAAACTGACGCGGACTGAAATACGTTCTCCCCCATATGATCAAATTTGTTCTTAAATAATTGGATTCAGACTTCTCAAGGAAGGGGCCCTCATATGATATGCACTTGGGTGAAAAGCACCAGGATCATAGCAAGTTTAACTGGAAAGTTTTATAGTGTGTCTGAAAAATGAATGGGGCCTTAATCACAAAAAAACGCCATTTTTGCACAGTTCTCTAAACACATGAAAACCGCATGTGTGTCAATACCCTATAAAATGCTATATGATAATTTCTGATCACCTACTTATAATAAATGTTGATTCAGTTGCTGCAATGGGCCTTGCTGATTAAATTTTTGATGGGTAAAACCTCTAAATACCAAGATGGCGGGCCATTTTAGCCCGCGCTTGACAAAACAATGTTAAGGATAACGGGTTGAAGGAAGCCTCCAATCAGCACTGGTGATTGGTGTTCATTTAAAGCAATTAAATTTTCTAAGGATTATACTATGCTTGATGGAGTAAAGGGCGTTTTTTTTAAAGTGCTTATGACCAGCAAAAATGTGAGTTTGTGACATTTTCCAAAAGAGATCAGAAAGAGAGAACGTTGTTCTTACATCAATGAAAATTCTGATTCATGTATTCCTTATACTTTGTAGGACTTGTACCTAGACAATATGCACACTGTGAAAAGGACCAGCTTTACAAAATATTCGTAAAAAAGGTTATAGTTGCCCCAAAGTTTAAAAGGTATTCACAATCACATTATAAAATGCATCATGACAGTTTGATAACCTAACGATAATAAATGTTGATTTCAGTGCTGCAATGGATTACTGATTCAATTTTTTTGCGCGGTAAGGGTAACCTCTAAATCCAAGATGACGCAAAATGTTTTGACACAAATTACATTTACGGATAATATTTGAAGAAAACCTCATGTGGTTTTCAATTTTACAGCAAATCAAATTTCTACTTGAGTGTTTTCACTTTAAAACCGTAATATTTACATAGATCTTAAATAGAAACTTTACTTAAGCAACTGTGTTGGAGCATCGGTTCACCGCTTGCCAAGGTCGCATTTCAAAAAGCAATTGCCAGAAGTGTGATACAAACTTCTATTTTGGAGTTGGTTACATTGTTGCACATACTTATGCAATAGGCTATACACACGAGAACAACCAGTCATTTTGCTCCTCCTTTGTCTCTCTCTGTATGTTCTTTCCAACTATATGCAAAGAATACTACAGCATAAAATATCTGAATAATAGGGTGGTTCTTTGCAACTCCTTGGGAGAGTGCAAATCCCTGTACATTCCGTTTTTATTGCACAACATTAGTAGGAAGTTGCAATCGCAACATGTCATCCCCAAAACCGGGGGGGGGCATCCCATCTTGGAAGTGACCTTTTTCAGAAACCCCACCCAATGAAACTTTGAAAATTTAACCCAAAGCCACCCTTTTTTTAATGATACCACCTGTCACAAAAAGACCCTATTTGGGTGAATTTTGCAAAAATTTTTTGAAAAGACTATTTTTAAGAAAATTTTGCAAAACTCACCAAAAAGGACCCCATTTTTGGAAAATTTTGCAAAAATGTCACTCAAAAAACCCTATTTTTTAAGCAATAGCCAATGTGTCTGTCGTCGCCAAAAGACCCCTATTTTTTTCAGTCCTGTCACCGAATGCCCCTGGGTTTGGAAGCGCGGGGAGCCTTTACACCCGCACAATTTCATATGTGGAATGTGCCCCCACCCCCCCGGGTCCAAAACAACAGATGGGGCTGGAAGTACATCTATCACAATTCAATTTGAATTCTACTTGGAGCTGTTACATCCATCCATCGGCCGTGTGGAGATAGAAGCGTTTTGTACTCGAGTGATGCAGTGCCGCTATTATGATGTACGATATGGTAGTTGGCCCCTCCTTTTTTACGTAAAGGCCACTCTTGGCAAGGACCAGAGTTGGCAGGATCAAATTCTTCCAGAACTACACATGGAGGACCGAAGTTCATTGACCCTGTAAGTAAAGGGAGAATGTACACTTCTGACCCTGAATAAAAGGCATAAGAAGGCTCAGAGAATGTGGTAGCATTCTTAGTAGCACATATAATACAATAACTTTCTCTCTGCCCTTGAAAGCAAACATACAGCCTTTAAGTGAATGGCTCCTATTATAAGCCAAACACATGCTGATTCTCCCAAGTTTTGTTCCATTGGCTGGGACATTGTGTAACAGGTTTCTAGAGCAGTCCTGTCAGAAATAGACATTGCTTGAATCCATAACATATCACAAAGCAGATGATGCAATTACTATGGCAGCCGGTGACCGGGACGCAATATTTTTGCGCAGTTAATTATGGCAATTACTGCTATAGCTTGGATATTACAAGTTAAATACGGAAAATAATTTTGCCTCCATGGACGGTATTCCGACAACATCGGCTGGTGTACAGTAGTGAAGAATGTGGGCTATGCAGGATTAGGGATTTAGTATGCGCTCATGCAATTCCCACCACTTATCGATAACACTGGAATTTATTTGGTGTCAAAGTCATCGCATGTGGATCCCAATGTTGCCAAATAAGACAAGGCACACGTCCTGCTATAATCCCAGCTACTTGAGTTTTTTCCACTATTCAATTAAAGGCCGACGCAGAGATTTCTAGAGGAGGTTTTTTTTTTTTTTGCCCTAAATTTCAAACAAATAGGTTTTTTGCAATACATATGCGAGCCCTATTTTGAAAAGCTAAGTTCAGATTGAAGTCTTTAGGAAAATCACAACTTTGTTATATAAAATTCTGATATGCTCTAGACTTTGGAATGGAGCATTTAGGGCGGGGACTATTTTTGTTTCCCGTGAAATTTTCAGACAAAAAATAGATTATAAAAATCTCTGAGTCAGACCTTTAAGAAATTGCTAAGGATTTCTTGACCTTGCATCTCTTAGGACCTTCTTAGCTACTTATGAACTTGTTGGTTGCATGGGGCTAGCAATTAGTGTGGAGAAGCTGTTTTCGAAGGCTCTATCGGGACTCTCGTGTTTATTGATATTGTAGGGGTAGGGATCACCACACCCATCACACTGTTCTGAGCATTGGAGCAATAAATTTTCGAACGCCAAAATGATAACACGTTTTGAAACATAATGACACTCACTTTAAGATAGTGTTTGTTACGTTTTCGTGATAAATACTTCCAGTTCATAAAATAGGTGAAAATATTAAGGAAACTAATTAAATTATTACACTCAAAATATAATATCCATTGTTGCTGCCTCAGAGTAAAAATAAAAAATGTTAGATTTGGTCAGAGGTGCTGAGCAACCACCATCGGACACTCCAGAAATCAATTGGCTTTTTTTTGAAGTTTGTTGGTTGAACCCTGGTGTCAGGCGTCTGAAGTGTAAAGGGATTTGCACTTGTCCAAAGGAGTGAAGAAAGAATCAGCATATCAATGCAGCTATTTATCCTTGACACACGAGCAGATATTCCAATAATCCAAGAAACTTTCACAGATTAAGAGTCAGACACAGATGATATCTATACTAAGTATTACTTAGGGAGTATTCTTACATATACTTGAAGAACAATACAGAACAGAGATAAAGGGACAAAAGAAAAAAAATCTGCTTTCATTTCATGTATGTATTGCTCAACGGATGCCAAGTATTTGTAGTAAACTTCAAAATATTAGTTGTATCAACTTTTTGGGAAAATTGAATATTTGAAAATGCGCAACTTGTAGCAGTTGAGCATGCTAAAGAAGTTTGTTAAGTAGAGTTTCTATTTAAGAGCTATGTAAAATAGTAGGTTTTGAAGTGAAAAAACACATAGTCATTTGGATCCGGGTGCCCTGTTGGATTGCTTATGTAATCTAGATCAGTTTGATTAAAATCTTAAAATTTATCTGAGCACATTGTCCAGTAAAATGAGTATATGTACTTGTTCATTTAAGCCTTACGTGTTTATATAGATGTGCTAAAACTGGTTTTGTTGATTGTAAACACATGGTACGTTTGAGTACTATAACCCTTTTTTACAGATATGTTGTAGAGATGGCTTTTTCACAGTGTGCAATTCCATAGGGACAAATCCCTAACAAAGTAATAAGTACCATGAATAAGTAAATTTCAGTGATGTACAGGAAAAAGTGTCTCTTCTTGATCTCTTTTTGGTAAAAAAGGTACACCAAAAACTAACATTTTTGCTGCATATACCACCTTAAAACACAATCACAGCATGGTTAAGCCTGCAGAAAGAAAAAATTCATTTGCTTTAAAATGACACCACTCACATGCTGATTGGAGGCTTTCTTCACCCGTTATCCTTAACAACATGGTTTGTCAAAGCAGCGGCCATTTTGGCCGCCCATCTGGATTTAGAGGTTACCGCAAAAAGAAATGGAAATCAGCAAGGCCATTGCAGCAACTGAAATCAAAACATTTTTTATTATAGTTTCGTGGATCAAAAATACTTCATATAGACATTTTATATGGTATTATTTGACACAACATTTGTTCTTGTGTGTAGAGAAATGTGCAAAAAGGAGTTTTTGTGATGAAGACCCCATTCATTCTAGGCACTATAACTTTTAAATTAAAATGGCTATGATCCTGTGCTTTTCACCCACAATGAATATTTATACAAGGCCAAATTCCTGAGAAGTCCTGATCCAATTATGAAGAACGTTTTGATATATGGGGGCGAAAACGTTATTCAGTCATCCGCATCATTTTTTTGAAAAAAAAATGGCAAAAAATATGCCACTTTTGGCCCAAAACGGTATGTTGTAGATAGAAACGGACGGAAACCCACAAAAGTGGGTATCATCCATTGTAGAGAATTAAATTACTCTTATTATGCCACCAAGACAAGGTAATTGAAGGCTAACGTAGGACATTACCTCATTAAATACTGTCGTTAGCCAAAACGGCGGCCATTTTGGCCGCCATCTGGATTTCGAGGTGACCGGCACAACAAAATTGAATTAGCACACCTCTGATGTATTTTGTATTATTCATAAAAAACTACCAAAAAATCAAGGGCTGTGCTTAGCTGTAGTGATAGCAAGTAAAATGCTTATTTTGATTGGCCCGTCAACTTTAAAAAACCAAAAAATTACTTCAAAAGGTGCAAAAAAATTTGATCTTAAAATGTCAAGCGGCTTACAGCAAACTATTTATACAATTAAATCATATATTTGGGGTCGTGCTAGTACATGGTCTGGTTTCCGGGATTATCTAATTATCGATTAAAATGAGTCAATACGTTGGCAAATTGCCTCATTGGGATATGGCCCCTGACTCCTCCAGTTTTAAGAGACTGTTCACTCTTATAACAGTCTTATAAATTCTTGAAACTGCGACATTTGTTTAACCTGCAGAATTATGAATTATCTACTGTGTGTCAGTGAACATTATAATCTAATCATTTAATAGAAGTTGGAGAGGTTACGTCGACATGAGTTAAAAGTTACATCGTGTTGACCATGCAGACAAAGTCAGGTGTTCCCAGGGGCGTTTACTGAGGCAATTCCCAAGTCGTCCAGGCGACCTGCTCCAACATATGCGAAAGATATCACAATTTGCATTAATCTGGCCTAAATTTAAGCCAAAGATGGCCACAATCATTGAACATTTCTGAAAAATCAGGGTAACAAATGACAATATGTTATTAAATCTTGCCCCGATATTTAGAACTTTTAGAGCCGGGCGGGTCCCCGGTCGGTACGCCACTGGTACCCTCGCATGTATAGGCATTGTGCCAAAAGCTATGTCGGAGGACATAATAGACATAAAACAACCTTGCAGCAGGTGATGTTGGGCTCTTCATGGTGCTCAGGCAGACAAGTCATGGAAATATACACCAAACTTAACAACGTTTTGGAAGAAGTTTTTTTTTATCTCGGCCAGTCATGCATACTAGTTAGGGTCGATTTTCCGCACTTGTGTACACTCTTCCGTAGTGCTGAAAATCGGTCATGGTTTATTCTTCTGGACACACGTGTCGTTCTTTCATATTCAACGATGGGAAGATTTCTTGGCATCTGAAGGGAAAACCACCGTGTTAAATGTGCTGATATTCTGGCCCGGCATTCAGGATTTCTTGACATGCTCCGGTGCCAACCGAGATTCCGAAAACCAGCAAAATGCATGACCTATATACAATTTATGTTGTTGATTCAGACGGGGAACTCTACACCCTGTCCTGCTGTCTCTACGGTATTAAACAATCAATTTTGGTTTCAACTCTTTACCATAAATACGTGTTTGTTAGATAATTACAAACAAATAAGATGTAATGACCAAAAAGCGACGATTTCTAAAGAGTCACTTTTTTTTGGGTTAAACATTTTTTATTTCTCCATCATTCATGCGTTTAATTCCCTCATGTTTCAGTTATTCATACAATTATTTACTAATACATAGATATACGTGATCCGAAGCAATCGAGCCGTAGTAAGGCACCGAATTTCCAGTCGTCCAGGTGACCTGTTCCAATAAGTACTACAGGGACGAAACGAGACCAATGCGTGATAAGTGTCTGAAACTAGTACAATTTTATTTGGGCCACATTTGGCCTATGTTCTGTCTGAAACAAAATTCAAAATGTTACTTAGATACTGTCGATCCTCGGTACGTTATTCCACCCATCGTTACATCAAAGGCTACATCATGTCAGTCACGTAAGCATTAATAGTGCAAGCCAAAAATATTTTTTTATTCACCTGACTCACAAGCTTATTAATCATATTTCTGTAAGCATGTGCATAGTTTGAGATCGATGCTTGCTTCATTCACCTCCACGTGCGGTTTAGATAGTTCGTCCGCCTGTTACCATTTATGGAAGGCAAAGCAAATTGTACATTAATAGCGCGAGACGTGGGGTGGCTTGTATTCTTCTTCTTGGATGTGGAATTCTTTTTATTCATAGATCAACAAACACAAATTCTTCCATTAACGACAAGTACGCGCGACGCGTAATGGCAACTTTAAACCTCCCAATAATATATTAGTATTTACCCCAATATTATATTATGCTGGTCATATGACATAGTGTAACGGCGTACACCTCTAGAACTAATATTAATTAACTTTTTGGGAAATTTTATTCGTGTTAAAGCTCTCCACATGGAAAAAATATCACTCACAATCTTTGGAACATATCTCCACCTAAAAATACACAACAACGCCATAATTGATAAATTGGTCAATGGGACGCCACCCTTGTGGACATTAGTACTTTATTTAAGTATCCACGGGTGGAAAATACTCATAAGGCTTGAAAATGTTCCTCAAAGGTATAATACCCATGCCTTCATACACCCACACATAAGCACAAAACATACGTACATTAAACCATATACACTGAAAACATCAACCAGCTTTATACTAATAAACCTCGTAAAAAAACGATGTCTAGTTTTACTATTGATGTTTGTAAGTCACGCTTAACCAATTTAAAATTAGATGGTAAAGAAGGGCTCTATGATTTATTTTAATCTTTGGGCATACTCAATGAGTTTTCTGAACGAGAAAAAGTTCGTAAAAAACTGAATTTAAAAGTTAGTAATGCACGCTTTACTATGGCTAACTAATTTTTTGGGGTAAGTTTCTACTAACTTATAATTCGTAAAGTGCGATGTCTATTTTAACTAGTTTTGGGTTAGTTTTGGCCGTTTGAAACTAATTTGTAACTAGTTTTATCCTGTCGTAACCAATCAGCTCTACAATATGCTGTCAAATGCAGTTGGTCATGCAGGCGAGTATCCAAAGCGATACAACCCGTAGAAATAGGCTTATTAGATGCAAATAAGAATCACCAAATTGTACAAACCAAATTATTACACTTATTAACTGTTTGTCCCCAAACTAATAAGTCACCGGAACAATTGTTTGA
Organism: Ophioderma brevispina; assembly: GCA_023653785.1. Lineage (NCBI taxonomy): Eukaryota > Metazoa > Echinodermata > Ophiuroidea > Amphilepidida > Ophiodermatidae > Ophioderma > Ophioderma brevispina. The sequence goes on from JAMKCH010033397.1 coordinate 13,785, forward strand.
CGAAGCGTACGCAATACTGACGTGTTTACGTGTCCACGGGCGTATCGCGCGTCTCTTTAAATCGTTTGTTTTAGTTCAGTCTACCCCAGGGCCGACCTTTTACGCACACATGCTGCAGCAGACTGTCATGATTGTTTCGAATACATGTCAAACAATTATATACTATAGTATACAACATTGTCAAGAGCAAACAGCAACTTGTCTTACACAGGATACAATGGGTCTTACGTCTTATACAGCCTGGATATCCATTCAAGGGTGCACGGTTCATGAGTCCATGGCATGTCAGTATATAACCGCAGTAGGCCCATACCGGGCGTCCGCGCCCGGGTTCAATCTCGTCAGCTCAATGCCCATAAATGCACACAATCCGGCCAAATAGATTTGCCAATTGAAGTTGTACGTTTCAGCATTTAATTTGTGTGAATCTTATTACGCCAAACATTTGCCTACAATTACCTGGTTTATTTGATCGCTTTGGAGAGCTCCAACACAACCATGGCCTTACCCAACTGCTTGCATGTAACATGTGCTAACTTGTGCTTGTCATGTGACTAAGTGGCGGGAACACGAAAGTTCGTAAAACAATTTAGTGCAACTGATTGTTGGGCAGGCTTTACCAATAATTCAAGGTTTGTACAAACATATAATGCTTCTAATTTAGACAAAATTGTAAACCCTGCGATGCCAGTTAGTAGGGAACTGCAAACTAGGCTGTATTCGCTATTTACTATGCTTACACTTCCCCAAAAGTCGTTGAGTTAGTTAGGAGGAGTTTAAAAAGATTTAAAGGAATGCTAGCAACTGCTGAAAATATGTGTCGTACTATTTTTTTAAGTAAATAGCATTGCTGACAAATCGCCTTTTATTTTTGTGTTCAGTGGAAATTTATTTCTAAGCGAATCCAGACTATCACTCCATCAAGTGCCTGCCTTTTTGCGATCATTCTGTAATATTATATGTGAAATTTCCGGACGGGGAGCACGGGTCGGTAGTCCCCCCTGAATCCATCAATACGTGTATTCGTTCATTCATTCGTTCAAAGTAAACGTATTCGATTCAAATTTGTTACCAAACAAATTGTGTAGACTTCACTCAATACTAATTATATTATATCAACCAATTTTCCTTTATGTCATTTGGCTTTAAGCATTAGTCTTTCCATCCCATTAATCTTGGTAATCAATCGTGCTGAATAAGGATTTCTTTTTCACGAAGACCCTGATGATTTGATTTTGTACTCTAGGCGTACGGCCAAAGTGACGTCCGTATATCCTCCACCCAATTCAACATTTTGATAGATGATGAAGCCTTCACTATCTTCAAATCTCAATTAGGAATCTGTAGAGGAAGTGCCCATTTATATACCTGAAGACCCACTCTATGGATATTGTATTGCCAATGTTGACAAATTGCTGTCAACATGCACGTAATATGAATTTGGAGGGAATATTCCGGTCATTCTATCGCATCCTGATTTATTGCTGACTTATGGCTGACTTTAGTCTGTTAGCATTGTAATATTACTGTTATAGGAGATACGTGTGAAAGAGCCTATTCAGTCAATGCATTGCAGAGAGCTGAAACTCCCCATTATTTATGTAACCAATAGTGGGATAGGCCTTTTTATTCAACAAAGGTCCTCTCACACGATTGAAATTTATGAGGCTACAAATCTCTCTAAATTGTTGGTGGTTTTTTTGTAGACACCAAAACCGAACATGTTTCGAGGTTTATTGGACAAACAAGTAGGAAACAAAAAAGCGTAAGCTTTGAACTTTCTTGCTGTTGCAATGGCCCCTAGAAAAAACATGCCTGGATTTATGGCGTGCACAGACCAGAAAATACTTAACGAGATTTATTAATAAGACGGCGTGTTTGGGTATTATTCAGTTCAGAAGGAATTAAAATATACAATCATTTACATATGGCCCAAAAATCGACAGAGAAATTTGGGGCGCGTTTGCTGGAAAGTCTTATGTCTCTCTACATGTTAATATCAAGTTTGACAGACTTGTGTTGATTATGAATTTCTCTTTATTGAATTGATTGATAAAACCAAAATGTATACGTGATGTATATATATTTGTTAAATCTGAGTAGAATTTTTTTAAGTTATAGAGGGACCGTCAGGTCATCTACAATGAGACGACTACGCTGTGCAACATTCTGGTTGTTTTCTTTATACCAAGAGAAAGGCGTA
>JAMKCH010033398.1:0-15401 GCA_023653785.1 Ophioderma brevispina
GGAGGGTCCACTTGGCACTTTTACTGACAATTTTCAATACTTTACTATCGTTTTCTTGTGCAGCTATAGTAAGTCCGACGTGCATCCTTAATCAATTTGGAAAAGTGCACTGTTAAAATGTCTATTTTACCTACCCAGACTTTACCTTTTAACTTAGGTAATCCCCAATTATAGTCAATAAATTAACCTCTACCTAAAATAACATTACAATTTGGAGCAGAAAAATGGTAACTCCAGGAGTGGATAGAAATCATACTACACATTTTGAAACAGGTAGTATTTATATGCTGGCCGTTTATATATTTTCCTGTATATTACGTTCTTTTGTAATTACAGCGCCTTGATCCCGAAATTTGGGTTTCTGGTCTTGCGCTATATAAGAAATGTATGTATGTATATGTCTAAAAACGTGTCTTTTTAAGAGATTTTCAGTAAAACTCCCACAATTTAGCTCTTGCAAGGATTATGTCTGTATGTCTGTATGTATTATGTGTGTGTGTGTGGTGTATGTATGTACTTACTAGCGATACCATTGGGCGTATTTTCTGGATAAGAGACCTTTGAAGTATTTTTACATTGTGGGTGTATTTTTATTCTTCATTGTGGGAGTATTTTTACTAGAGTTATTCTATTTTACAATTGTCCTATAAACGGAATAAACTGTAATCTAGTATTGAGGTTTATTTCCGAAAGCGTAGAAAAGAGGATTTTTCTAGTTTAGTCACTAAATGGTGGGCGCAATCCATCGTTTGGCTAGAAAAGTGAGAAAAACTCTAACAAAATGAAAAAAACTGAAAAAATTGAATAAATCTTTAAAAATTCTAAAAACGTGTCTTTTTAGAGAAAACTCTCAAACTGATTAGGTTTTGAAATTCTTCCTTATTTAGTTTTGAAAAAGTGTATGTTCTGAAAAAATGTCTAAAAAAAGGTGTCTTTTTACAGAGATTTTTCAGTGAAACATCCCACCATGGAAGCTCTTGTAGCAATGTATTTATTATGTGTATGTCCCTTATTTGTTTTTAAATGTACGAATATGAGCTATGGCAAATCGTTTTACTATAAAAATGTTTGTTAAATAACGTCGTAGTAAACGTCATTAAAAAAATGCAAAATCTTATTTTCCTATTCCTTTTTGAAAATAGTTTTTAAAAGCCTTTTTTTCCCTCCTTTTTTTGTGTATTATATTTCGTTAAATTTGAAAAAGTAGTACACACATAAATACATATTGTAATTTTAGCATGTGCTATCAGTAAAGTCATGTAGTTTATGACTTGTAATCTTAAGGCCCTGGTTCGCTCAATGATAAGGTACATGTAATAATTTATAATATGATGATTAAGTATTTTGGTGACATTAGAATGTGTTATTACCAAATAAAAAAAAATGTGTAAAAACTGCTTTAAATCTGGGTTTGCCCTGTGTTTATTGCCTCTTTTTATCAAAATTGTGCCTGAAATATCGCTTTTTTACAACCACGTGGTAAGTACAGACAACGTTGGATGAGGCCATAGCTACAAACGTGAAAAATTTGGTCAGAGGCCTGTAATAACGGTTATGACCCTAAGGCCAGTTTATGTACAGGCCTTAAATCGAGTTTGTTGACCCACCTGGTGATTAATTTTCCAGTATATCACCTTGAAGGGGGTGTCCCCCTGATAGGATTAGGTATGTTTCCGCCCCGAAAAGTTGCACATTAGAGCGTATGAATATTTTAAAATTACCACATGTTTATGAAAAACTGCTAGTGTTTTTCATATAGATAGGAATTTTATGCAGGACTAAACGAAATAAAGATGGGTAGGGCTGCTTTATCCAAAATAGTACAGTAGAACGAATATAAATCACCGCCATCTTAAAAAACAAGCCTGTACGTAAATATAAATTGCCATAAATTCTTTTTGGAGCTCCCAAAATATCACACGGGTTCTTATTTTCAACAAGTGTAATGTTAAGTTCATTTAACAAAATATACCTCCGTGCGGTGGCCATCTTGGACGCCTGGATGTTTAAGCCCCATTCAGGCAGTTAAAAACTGTTTCGTTTCTCTTCGTGGGATAAAATTTCTATCTATAATAATTATAATGGAGGTTTTACATAAAAACATAGCGGCCATTTTTAAATGGCAGGAAACGCTAAACGTGAAGCGTTTCGGGGCGGAAAATAAAATACCTAATTTTTTTTTTTTCCTAAGTCAGCGGGGGCCATCCCTTAAGGGATATATGGGGAAAGTAATCACCAATTGGGTGCAACGAACGGAAAAATCTGATGATGGACAGCTTATGGGGCTATTAATTCGGAATTTATTAAAGTACTAATTTTACGTAAAGGTCATGCTTGAAACCTTGATGAATGGAATCGCACGTTGTTAACGAATAAAGCCAATTGGAGCAATGCGATAGGGGACTAATCGGCGATCGACCTGGAATGAAATTCACCAGGGTACTTGTTGTGGTGAGTATTAGCAGTATACGTCCTGGCAGGACACCAATCAGTGTACTAGGGACCAATACAAGGTGGTTTTGTCAACAACAAACCAACCCGAAAGCTACAGTAAAGTGTTGTAAGTGTTTAAAATAATAACTTTATAAATATATGGTGTACACTCCTTGTCCTAACCATTTTCTATTGTAAGAAATTTATGGCAATGGGTTTTTTTAAAGGGGATGGCCGATGTAACTATAACGTTTTTATATTGATTGGATGACCTTGACCCCTTTACCCCATCTGTTAAGTTTCGCATCGGTATTTCAATCCGTTTTGATATGAGAGCTAACAACGTGATTTTGTAAAGATAGAGTACTGAGTCAATTAAATGGTTCGACCCAAAAATGGAGCCATTTTCGCTCATAACATCCAAACCAACATATTTTAAGATTTTCACAAGTAAATGGAGAAAATAGTGCTCTTCTAATACCAAATAAGGACCACATCCGGGAAAATCTGAGGCGGGGGACGAGGCTATTAACGCTCGGGCCATGGATACAGTATATTTCGCTAGACTTGACTTGCCAAAAATCTGGCATATATGTTGCAGTTACTGCTAGAGCTAGGACGCAAAATTATTGTATAGCGGATTTTACCTGCGTAACATTTACCCATCTTCAGAGACAGAGAGAGGCCTCTGACTTGATGGATCTTACAGTTGGTGTCAGCAATTGTTTGAAGAACTTATCATAGTTTCAAAATACAGGGTGACCCAAAAAAACTGGACCATGTTGTGTCCGCCATTTTGAATTTTTAAGTAACTATATTACAAACGATGTAATATGATAAGTCAAAAAACGTGACCATGATGTGTCCGCCATTGTGGAATTTTTAAGAACAATATCCATAACAATGAATATGAGAACGCTCAGTTCATATCTTTGATTTGCTGCAAGATTCATTCACTCGGGTTAGGGATATAAATCGAGCTCAGGTCGTTTGAATCAAGTAGTAGGTTTCGCTCTGTCAACAAATAACTCAGTGTCCAGAAGAAAATAGGACTATTTATTGACGACAGAATAAATGTGACGCTATTTAACCCTACAAAAATAACCGAAAAATTTGCTTCCGAGAAATGCATTTATTCAAATTACGGTTCATTTCCGGCAGAAAATTTTCCGGTTAAATGCCCGTGAATTAACGGTGTATTGCCCGTAAAATACGAAGTCCAATAACATCTATATGTGTATATAATAAAAATCAGATACAGGTATTTTTGTAAACGGTACTTCACTTTGAGTGCACAAGGGATAACTAAAAAGATGAGAATCCAAAGTCGATGTTTCGAGGTCGATGGTTTGTTTTTTTGAGACACCGGGCTCAGGGGGGATGTCGCGAAACATCCAGACTCGAACAACAGACCTCCGACCTCGAAAACATTCAGACCCGGAAGTAATCACTTAAAGATCGCCAAATATATTATTAAAATGAGCTTCAAATACAAAGGCGGCGACCATGTTTTGCCGTGAACGTTCTGCGGTATTTCCAATATGGTACAGGCATCAGGTGCAATAATATACGCTTAGACTGCTGGATGAACCTTTCATATGGTAAATTGTAGGCCTGCAAGAGTAAGATAAAGATTACACAATGTGCAGCTGTACGAAGGAGAACGCTTCCTCGGGCATAATGTATTCGGGCGAAATACTTGGGACTTCAGTGATTAACTTCAAGACACATTGCAGTAACTTATCAAACTAATAAGAAGTGACTCGCGATCAACAAACATCACGGAGCTTGACCTTGATAACTCAATTTATCAGCACAATCTTACCCGTGCCAAGGTACGGTGAGGGTCTACTTGAATTTCAAAAACTCACACCCGAGATTGAAATGTTTACTTCGGGGAAAAATCACTTCCGGGTCAGTCTGTTGTTTTTCTCGAACATCCGACCTCGAAAGATCAGACCCGGAAGTGAATTTACTTCCGGTCTGATGTTTCGAGGTTGGTTCTGTTGTTTCGAGGTCTGATGTATCGAGACACCCTCAGCAGGTACCGTTATACCTGACTCAATGTATACACTGCATACATTGCTCTCTATCACAATAGTATTATCGCTTATTCCGTAAAGCTTATGTAGATTAAAATCAATCACCTCCCACATTCGCTCCCTCGCTAGTGTAGTGGAAGAGCCTTCAATTGATGATGCCAGGTATCAACAGTTCGAATCCGACCATGGACTTTTTAAATAAATGCTATTTTCAATATTTATTTTAGAGTAAAGAGAAACTTAACTAGGGTTGGAAATACGCGGTACAATACGTTATGGAACAGTAACCCGTTCCACTGGTACCTGCTGTATAGCACGTATGCAGTGTATACATTGATCAGTTAGAACAGGTACCTGCTGAATGCATCTACCAGTTATAACAGTTCCTGCTATGTGAATTGGGTCTGTTGAAGCAAATACAATTCTATGGAAGTCAATATGACGAATATACAATTGAAAATGAATTTAATCCGTTTGTTCTTGCTTTTATTAGTTTTGTTTCCTTAGTCAAAGTTCTTTGCCCTTACTAGTTTAAATATGCCCCTTTCATGTGGACTCCGACAAAATAACGAGAATGACTTCTTTACAACATTATATAGCAGTATCAAGTTACAACCTCTACCTCCTCTAAGTTTGAACTGCTGGCCCTAGTCCCAATCGATGTTATTTGACACGTGTTCTCATTTCTGTGGGATAAACAAATAACAGTTGGGTTGAAACCTGCCGTATAACTACTCCATCCAGTAAACATCTTTTTCGCGTAGCGATAAGAAGATTCCAGTTTAAGAAAACCCCGAAACGTTTTTTCTTCGAGATATCGGGAAAGAAATAATCAACTGGTAGAGTTTTGTATTCTCTATAAGAATCAAGTAAAAAAGGTTATACATAACTCGTCATCTATAGGGCGCTAGGGATATATAAATTCGTTCGGCTTAAGAAAAGTGATAGAAATTGTAAATGTTTTAAAGTGATTATTATGAACCCTGAAGTTTTGAAGGCTAGAGAACCAAACTGGTTTTATTACAAAAGCTTTTTGGGAACACATCAAATATTATCACATGTTTCTTTGCGAATAAAAAACAAAACAAAAATAAGATCAAAAGTCGAGGGCATTTCAGTTGGTTGGTTAGGGGTTTGTGACCTTATGTGCAAGCGCGCCGAGTCTTCTTTTTCCCATTGCCTTGGGTTCTTTGGTGTTCACAACCATGGCTAGTAACTGTACCTGGGAATGGCAGAGCGAAATTCTGTGTCACAAAAGAAGGAATTTTGTAATTAGATAATTAATATGGAGATTTCCGATAATAATTACGGCTGCTTGAAACGTCATTCCAATATGAAATAGCCGGGCAATTCGCAGTACGGGTCTTACCATTCTAGCTCTTCAATTACTTCATCAGAATGAAACATTCTAATACAAATCGTTCTTTCAAGACAAAATTACTCATTTTTGAGCATTGTCGGTCGAAAGCTCAGGTATAGTTAACCAGACAAATACCAATATATTGTGCATAAATCTAAATTTTGCAAATTTGAGGCGCTTTTAAAAAATATGCCATTATGCTTTAAAGTTTTCCTTTTCATACTAATCCTTCCACTATATGCGTTGCAAATCCTGCTGAAATGAATTAACTTTGACTGCGGTACTGCATTCAAGTAGTTTGGTAGAGACTGCAAAATCGGACAACGCAAATCACTGTAACGCAAAATGCAATGAAGTATGAACAAACCTTTATGTAGACGACCTTTAGGGCCTTAGAATGCCCTTAGTTTGGTAGACCTGGAATAGTAGGTTTTGGGGGGACCCTGCACGGGTATAATAACTATGTTTTTTAAACCATAAAACTTCAATATGCCAAACAAAAATGAATACGATTGTGGCCTGTAAAAACTTTTATTTTCAAAATAGTTAGAAGAGTTTTGCATCTGTTTTTACGATGTGAACTGATATATTCCTAAGGTCGTGCTTTCTAGACTTGAGCAAGTTGTTGGGGCGCTTGTGTTCGTAACACGTAACCCAGTATGACAGTAAGTATAGGCGCCGGGAGCCACAGTCTGGCTCCATACCACAAACGGATAAGAGTGAAACATAATATGCGTTAAGAGTCACCTGAATCGAGTGCCCTATTCTCTACCGTTTGTATCGTACATGAGTACGGCGGACTTTTTAACTATAATTACTTCACAACCGCAATAGCAAATATCAGTTATCTTGTACACAAAGTTGACCATGGCCCCGAAATAAGGACATTACCCCTCAGTCTTCCACCACCATGACCATACCTGCACATTCACAGGTCTGTTTTGTTTTGGCTAAGTAATTAGGTTATACTGTTCGTCACCAACTGGGGCAGCTAGAAGGACCAAGCTATGAGGAAACAAGAATTGTGAAACCAGCTAACTTCATGATTGGTGACCAGAGGCGAATCCATTATTTATCACTGAAGTTCCCCAAGTGGCTTTAGAATAATTAGTGGAACCACTTTGCATTTGGCTATTAACTGTTTACCTACAAGTGACCCTGATAATGTACTAGTGTACAAGCCTACCCACCATAGAAACTACACTCCTTTATTTTATTTACTGTAGTCTCATTACAGTATGTCGATGTGTCTCAGCAAGGTGTAAAAGAGCAAGCGCTACCATATTTTGACTTCAGAGCCCACGAGCCTTGGACAAAGCTAACTGTTTCCTTTAAAATGTATCTTGAATATAATAAAAACTAAAAACAAGCAACAAAAGTGATTCCAAACACTAAAATTAGCCAAAATGAGTTTACATTATTTTTTATTAATTTTACGACAAATTGTTACAATTATGCTCTCGGGAATCCAGCGACTCCTGAGAAATAGTTCAGTTTATATTTTAACAGTTAAATGTAAAACTCTTCTTAGATATGTGTGGATGAAATATAACCTTTTGGTGTACAAAAAACATGAGCAAACTAATTCTTTTTTTTTTGGCATGGGATTAGTTTTATATGGTTCCCTCAAGTGTGAGCTATGTGGTGTACTGAGTTTTAGTAAAATTAAGAACACTTTGTCAATATAGCAACAATTCTAAAACAACATCATAACATATAGTTTAGGGGAAGGTTTAATATTGATTAGGTTATAATGAGCTCTTATAGTTATTTAAATTACATTAATATTCACATCCTTTGTTATTCTAGTGGATTATCCTTCATTTGCATAAATAATTTTCATATTATTTTTTATCCAAAACGGATAAACCGCAATACAAAGGGAGGCGTTAGGGGGAAGTCATATATCCGCCCTAACGCCGTAATGAGTGAATAACAAAAGCCAATTTCCCCCTAATGCACAGGGATAATAATATAACTCTAACAGTGAAACAAGGGGAAATTATAATTATTTTTTCTTAGGTTAAATGAGTTCTTTTCTTATTGAAATATTAATTAATGTCACAACAATCCTTTGTTATTTCTAGGGGTTCTCCTTCATTTGCAAAAATAATATTCAATCTTTTGTTATCCAAAACGGATCACCGCAAAGTAACAATGGATACGTTAGGGGGGAAATGATATTTCCGCCCTAACGTAGGAGATAGAATAGTAACCATAATAATAATATACCTGTCATGTTAGGCGCCCATTCATCGTAGTATCATGGCGCTTACAAACATTATTATATCACTTTGTGTTCAAAACTACATGTTTATAACGCACGTTCGATTCGATAAATGGAGATCATTTTGCTAACTATATTCCTCATTGCTTTTTTTCACAAATCTATTTCTCTATGTAACCCAGGATATTCTAGAAACAAATTGTAAATTAGCTGTTACTATTTTTCAAAATGACAAATTTAGAAACGGCTTTGTCGAATTCGGAAACTGTACAACTCTACTTTTGTCCTCAAACTTCACCTCCCCAATTACTGAATAAACTCAAAAAGTGACTTCTTTGATATTTTTCCTCCGGTGCAGTTTTAGCATTGAATTTGAAAAATAAATTTTATATTTTCCTGAAAATGTTATCTTCTTTTTTGTAAAAAATCATAGAAGAACCACACATGAAATGTTGTTTTTTTTGTTGTGTTCCTTTATCCATCTATAAGGAATATTCATCCCAGTCTGTATAGTACGGGCTGTCCCTGGAAATCATCAGACTCATTTAGGCTTCACAACTTGGGTTCAACCGTAGCTCGTTAATCCTATTTAACTTCCCTTGACATCTAGCTCCACTCAATCTACGGTATGACCGGATAAAATTGCTACAGAAAGTTTTTGCTTGTACCTTGTTGTACAAACCCTCACGAACAACACTATCAAAAAGGGTAGAAAGGAAGCATGGCAAGACATGCTAATTTGCATAAAAACGATGTGCATTTTTGGCTTATTTTGGTTTATTAGACAATATACTAACAAGGGGACAACCCGATTTAAGTAAATAAAGTTTCATCTTGATCGAATTGTTCTGCACCCGTAAACCCCATCTGTAGGTTTGCGGGATTATTTCCACCCGTTTTCATGTGAGAATTAAAAACATGATTTTTTAGTTATGTGTACAATTAATATCGTGTTGGACCAAAATGGTGTACATTTTCGCTCATAATTTCCAAACCAAATATCCTTTAGCCCCTTTAGCCCTAAGATTTTACGGGGTCTGAAAGTGACCCCTAACGGGGCACCAATTTGCGGTAAAAGTATACCCCTAGCGGGACCGCTTTCAATACGTGAATAAAAAACCACCCTATACATGTAAAGAACCAATATATGAGGAAAATAACACTTGTATTAAGTAAGAAAATTTACACACTCAGCGGTTATTTTACTGGACATGGCTAAAGTTAATTTTTCCAAAATTTGTCAAGCAGCCCGTAACAATCTTACCTGATTTCATACCCCTAGAGGGACTAGAACTTCATTATTGTGAATTGATACCCCTAGCGGTAGTCCCGCATTTGCCACATAGTCCCTCTTTTTTTGGAAACAGCATGGCACCGACCAAAACAAGAACCCCCCCCCCCCCCGAAGGTAAATGAGAAAAATAGTAGCTCTTCAAATACCCAAAATGTTGACCAATTCCGGTAAAATCTTGGGAGTATGGGGACGATGCAATTGGGACGAAGCAATCAGGCCACGGCCCTTTACCTCTAGAGTCTTCTTAATGTCGACATAGCGACCCGCACAGGTAATAGATGTCTAACCTTTTGAGATTGGGTAGTGAAGATAGGTTGATGATAATTCTCTTCCTCATCGACGATCATGTATTACATTCCGTCTCTTTTGCCATTTAGATGTAGGCTGACTTTATCTTGAAGCATTCTCAAATGATGCTTTGTAGTAGAATCTGTTGCAGCACATATCACATCCCAGTTAGAGCTGCGTAGTCAAGGTCTATGAGATGCTGACTTTAGTGACGCTCTAAATGCTTGACCGCCTTTTTATGCTGCTGTCCGACCTATTACCCAGGAAATGACCCCTTTTTAAAATGTTCAGATACACAATGACCCATTTCTTCATTTCCTGCTATCCACATTATACTCAAATGTTGCCATAAATGTCAACTTTTTAAGAATTTTTTGAACACCCAAAATCAAAATGTCGACAAGCCTACGCACTGCACGGTTTTTTTTAACAATTGTACAATTTCATGGCAGCAATTTATAATTTCATGCGCAGCAGCAATTTTATAATTTTTATGGACAAATGGCAATTTGAACGCTTGGACTCTTGAAAAAGATGGTACTCTCTTTTAACTCAGGTTTCCCATTTTAAGTCATTGGACCCCATATTTATTCAGCTTGGCTGACCGAACATGACCTCCTATTTTTGCGGTACATTTATCGAAAGGACCCTGTAAGGTCCTATTTTCAACTGGCCGAGGCACATATACCATCACTTCGCATAGGGAGCGCCCCGGGGGAAATTCCAATCTTGGAAGCACGCGGATGTAGGTTGCTTAAGATCCCCCTTTTAAAGAATTGTTGTCACCCAAAGAACCATATTTTTTTTTAATATCACCCAAAGACACCATAATTTGGGCAAAATTTTAACACTTGTCACCCAAAGACCCCTATTTTTGGAATGCATTTTGACAAAATTAATCTTCAAAAAATTGACACAAATTAAAAAAAAAAAAAAAAAAAGCCCCTATTTTTTTTAAAATATGCCCATTGTCACTTTGAAGACTCTATTTTGGGGCTTTTTGGCGTTCTCCACCCAAAGACCCCCATATTTTTTCAGTCCTCTGTCACCGAATGCCCCAGGGGTTGGAAGCGCCAGCGGCACCCATTATTTTCATAGGTGAGTGCCCACCCCCCCGGGGAGTGCCCCCCGACACTAGTTGACAAATGTGTTGAACTAACTCTAATAAAGATCTCCCCATCCGATTGCAGTATAAAAATCATCCGAATGCAAAAATTAATTTTGGCGGGAAAAATTGCGGCGATCACTTCTCCACTTTTGAGTATATCATTTGCAAGGTGCTAAAGACCTTGCAGGCATAGCCATGCAAAAAAAATGTTCAAATACTAACAGAAAATGGAAATCTCCCAAACATGCATTTAGTGAGCTATTATAGGCCTAAATTTGTCCAAATATGGCGTTACGTCAAAGTAAGATACAGCAAATTAGCATGTCTTGCCATTGGCTCCCTTTTATACCTTTTTGATATGTTGTTTGGGAGATCTTGTACTGCATCGTACAGCAAGAAAACCTTATGTAGCAATTTTGTCAGGTGTACCTAGTATTTTCATAGATTGAGTGGACTATCTCCCCCATTCACTCCTGAGGGATAAAGTGCCGTGCCCAAGTTGCACAACACGTGGCCGCAGCGGGACTCTAACCCACATTCACATAATAGAGTGGTTCATCACTGGACCTCCGTGCCCCTCGTGGAATAAAATGCCTTCTCATCATTTCCCTAAGTATCTGATGCATGACCAATGGATACACATAGACTTCAGCAAACAATGGAGCTAAAAATATCCAACAATAAGAGGTAAAAAACGGGTAAAACCTCTCCAGATGACTTTCCATTTGGATTGCGGGCCATTGTCCATTAATATATTGCCACGCAGTTGAAAAGATTTTTAGTGTTATCACCTCTCCGCTTCGGATGGATTATTTTGAGGTGTGTTTGCCACTTTGACAGATTTTTTCATCATTATTTCAAACAGGGAAGAAAGCACGAACACCAGTCGTGAAGAAAATTGCTGGGCAGCATTGACCCAACTTGTGCAGATCCCAATCAATCCGTAACGTATTATCCCGGCAGCCCGGAAGTTTTCCTTTATAGTGAGAAAACAAAATTAACAAGGGGGGACGAAAAGTGCCGTAGCTGCTGACAGCGTGGGCTGAACGGGTGTTTCGAAACCACCATCATAAACTACATTGCTGCCTGGTACCTGCGCCGTTCTTTCCTAGATACTCCAAGATGTCGTCTACAGTGAACGCCCCTGTTGATAATAGCTGAATCAAGCACTAATGGTCAGTAAATGTTATTCTCACTTTCATTAACATACGTCAATCCTCAAAATAAAGACCCCAAAAAATAACGCAGCATGTCTAAATACCCCCATAAGTTACAACCATTGGTTCTATGCACAACAACAACTGATATCACATGGTCTGTTTTGTTCTGCAAATGTTGACAACCTTTCTTTCTCATTGTGAAAATATGGCCAACACAATGTCCATTTTAATGTGTCACATTTTCAAAGTTTTCAACTGAATACATTATTAACAAATGTTACAAACACAACCATGCAATACATGACACACACGCACGGGAAGAATGCGGTCTTTTACTGAATGGCACATATGGCTATACCTTTCATTAGCAACTTTAAAGGTATAGATTCCTTATAATGGTTATTGTGTTTGGCAATATTGATCGTAATGGGGCAGAAGGGTATCAAAATTTACGTGATGTGTTCAGTAACGAAGCTTGAGTTGATATAATTTTATGATTTTCGTCAAAGACCACTGGTTTGTAGGCCTATGGGGTTTTTTTATTTTAGACATGCTGCGTTACTTTTTTGGGGTCTTTAGCTGCCAAAACAGATACTTCTGCAATAAGGCCCCGATAACAGCAAATATATGGATTAAAAGTATTGCAAAATACACTGGGTCTGCTATTGGACCATAAACATAATGATATTACTTAAACTGCGCGATTAATCAAGCAATATGGCAACAGCCAAATCTTGAAAATCTTTGAAAATTGCATGCTACCAACTTAGAAATATCAGTCGCAAATCAAAATAAACAAAATATACAAATATTATTTTGACCATAACCAACTGATACCAGAAAATCCTCATTTTTTAAACAAGCGTTGAATTTCAAATATGGCGAAAGGCCCATATGGCGAACAATTGGTATTTTTCACTTTTGGCCATAATTAGTTTCTATATGGATGTTGACCCATTTCAAAAAATCAAAATGTTTGTTGTAAATTGGAATATTATCCAAGGTACATTTCCAATTCTTTCATTGACACAATCATTTTAATTTGTGGCTAATAATTGTGGCTTACTGTATTTTGCGAAACGACCTTTGGATTACACACTTTATTCCGTTATGCACGTTATGCATGACGGAATAAAGCGTGTAAACCAATGGGCGTTTCGTTTCGCAAAATACAGTAAGCCAATAATTGTAAGTTTGAGTCATGGTGTATTTGAAGATTTTTACATTTTTGGCTGCCATATTCGCTGACATCGTCAAAGCAGTTAAAAAGTATCGGAAATGTGTTTATTGTGTCCAATAACATATACCTATATATTTCGTATATATTTTAATCCTATATATTTGCTAAGATCTGCATTTTCTAAAAATTATCAGTTTTGGCAGCCATTTTGAACTTGAAGTATGTGATGACCTTTTAAATATCAGAAATTGAATTATTGGGTCCAGTAAGATATTTCGTCACATAAATATTTATTGATGTAGTGCTGATTCAATTATTATCAGTTATGGCGTTTACTTTGGACGCCATTTTGAATATCTCGATAAAGTCACGGCCCAGAGCTGGCAGCAATGCATTTTTACGATGAGGTGGAAGATCCTTCAGCTCATGTTGTCAGCAGTTACGGTGCTTTTCGTGTGAAAAAACCATGTGAGCTCCCTCTCTATTGAATACTTCGGTGGATTTGTCGCGAGCCCTAAAAATTAATTATTATTATTATTATCATCAATTTTCACTTACCAAATACGTATTTGTGTTCAATATTCATTCCTATGAATCTGCATAGTTGTCTGAATCCTGGGATAATTTGATGATAATATACTTACATTATTACAGAGGCCAAGGGGAAACATAAACTCGAAAGTAATGTACTAAAATGTATACTTGGCCCAATACAAACCTGTTAAAGTAACATTGTATGTATCCTTCTGAGCTTTTATCTTTCAGAAAGATTTATTGATCATTAATTTGGTTACTCTAGCACAATATTTAAAAAACGATTAACTGGATACGGCAAATAGCAATGTACAACCAGTAAATCCCCATCACATCAACCTTACACCTTCGCCATTATGCAAGAGGTGACACTTTTACTGTAACCCATTATAGTTGAAGTGTTTCTGTAACTTGGCTTGGTTTTACCTGACACCTTATCTGAGCACTATGATTTGACAACCTGAAACGGGATAAAACTGTAAAGATGGTTGAATTTATAGTGGTCAGAGGCAAAGGCGGTCAGGTCAACCTGGTCAGGTTACGTGAACTCCCGTTTGCTGTTGATAATAAGAGATGTAATTTTGTCACCATTTTTAAAGGATTATGTTCCTCATCAGTAACAATTCTTTACATTGTAAACCTAATATTCCAGATGTTGTTGCCTCTTCTGTTCCTGGTGACTTCTCCTCATTTATTCTTTGGGATCCACGCAAACAGAGCAAGGAACCCAGATCGATAACAACTGCAACACTTGCTGTCAAGGTGTCGCAGGAGGACAGGTGTTCCCGGTGCAGCAGGAATTCCAGGACCCTCTGGACACAATGGCCTTCCAGGAAGAGACGGAATGAAAGGTGAACGGGGTGAACTTGGGGTGAATATCAAGGTGACAAGGGAGATCTTGGATTTGGGTGGAAGGAGGTCTTCCGGGACCAGAAGGCCCCCAGGAGAAAGAGGATTGCAAGGACTGCCTGGAAAGACTGGACCAAGAGGCGCTGTTGGAGGTAAAGGGTCAGATGGACAACCAGGACCGGTTGGACTAAAGGAGAGAAAGGAGAATCAGGACACACTAGACGATCAGCATTCACGGTGGCGGTTATAATTAAAAAATCTAGTAGCCAAACTGGTAATGCTGGCGATATAGGCACATTTTCGGAAGCCCCAACGAATATCAACAATCACTTCAACAATCAAACTGGCAAATTCACCTGCCAAGTCCCCGGTACCTACGTCTTCATGTTTGCTATCGGTGTTTACGAGAACACAGATCCAATCATTTGGTTGGTGAAAAATGGTATTTGGTTTTAAGTGGTCACGCACGTACTATACCGGTGGCCGTGACTACGGACCCACACTACTAAGCAGCCATCTTGAATCATGAGGTAAGAGACAATGTTTGGCTTCGGTTTCAGCGGAGCGGACGAAATATTCACAGCAATAACGCAGATTCTCATCATTCTCTAGATTCTTGCTGTATGAACAAAGTTAAGATCTATGAACACTGATCATATGAAATAGTTATTGCAGTTATTCTTTGTGCCACTATAAGATCTATGTACAATCGAAAATCGGTTTAAAATGTTCTGAAGTACACTTAGGGTTCGTCTTTAGAAACCTGGTGCATACAATGCGAAGCGGTCCATGCCCATCTGTGTTCAGAAATGCGACCCACATACGTTCAAAGTCCATTCGATCGATACGATCAAATTTCTGAACACAGCTGGACATGGACGCGCTATCACTGCATACCGATGGAAAATCTGCAAAGCCCGGATTTC
>JAMKCH010033399.1:0-14598 GCA_023653785.1 Ophioderma brevispina
GCAAGTTACAAAATCACGCGATACCCGTCAACTTACTAGACTATACTAGCAAACGGCGTGTTTATAGTGGATATTCGGTATATACTTTACCTGTATCCGCATATGTGATTAGGAGCTAATTGGCTGGAATGCGTGTTATCCGTAAATTTAGCTGTTTATAGTAAGCGCGATACCGTATATGAGCACATATACGGTATATCCTGGATGACCTGGGTCACCGCGCAAAGCATTGTGATCATGTAAACACCCATTTGATAATTATCAACTTTCATTGTTCTTGACCATGTTTAATTATAATTAATGACATACTCCATTCGCTCTCAAATCATTTAATTATATTACGTACACATATATTTATAGAAAAAAATCAATGTCAAGAACATGAGCTGATTTTGCAACAAGCTCTTGAGCAGTCCGGTCACTTTGCCATTGGAATTTTTTACCAAAACTCTGGTAATTGATGGGGTACATCAAACGTCATGGCCGATTTGATTTTTGTCACCAAAATATGTGCAACTGATAATTAGGGCAATTGCATAAAATCATTTAGCGTTAAAACATGGTGTACGAAAAACAAAAAAATTTTGGGCCCATGTGGACCTCCCCCTCATACATTTAAGTGATAATATAATTTGCAAATTTTCAGTATGCCCTCCCTCCCCTTGCCGCTAATATTTACCCTCATGATCTGCGGCCATGTACTTCTTTTTTAATTAATACCTTTATCTTAGCAATGAGCGAATTGTTAAGCTGCTGCAGTGAGCTACAATTTTCCCCTCACAACTTCCGGTGTATACGGTATAAATATGCCGGTGTGTTTATAGTGGCTAGATATACCGAATATATACTCCAATATCCATCGATTTCGATGGATATTTTTTATCCGCATAATGCTTATACGGTTTCGACTAATACCGTATATTGTCTGTTTATAGTGCTAGTCGAATACGGTAAATTTATACTTATACGCTAATATACGGATAATTTTCCTCACTATAAACACGCTGTTACTCGCTAATAGCTCTTGATTAGTGCAACTGGAATATCATCTTTTCAAGAACCCTTAGTCTATGTTGTCATGACAATCAGAACTGTCAATCAACTGGATTCGAAAGTCTTTTTTTACTTTTAATAAAAGCAAGTTTTGAAATTTTAATAATCACCTGTGTCAATTTGATGGTAAAACTTGACTTGGTGACTTGGTTCTGAAATTTGACACGTGAAACTGCTGTTGAAACTGATACAATCAACAACTTATACATGCATGTACTATATAACACAATTGCAATATTTCCAAAGCTAATCTACTTTAATCTGGTACGGGTCAATTGGATTGGAAAAACAAAAAATAACAAAACACTGCTGTTTAATATAATAACTACCATTGAATGAAAGGAGTCATCATTTCATGGATTAGTAATTTCCAATAGGATATTAGTACACTAATGGAATACGTTATCAATTATAGTTTTGTCCACTGGCGCGTGGTCTACACGGGTAGATATAATTGTATTAAAAGGCGTTTTAGCTGAGAGCCACACGACCTACTTATTCAAAATGGTCAATCATTTGGAAGTAGACAAATGAAAGTCCATAAAACAAAATGTACCATTTACTGTCAGTAGCAAAATTATCATGATCTGATATTTAATGTAGGTCATATTTTATAACTATTGTTATGACGCCTCGTTGACGACAAAGGTCAGAAATACCTTTCAAACACAAATAAATGAGCCTTGTGCACAAGTGATCTAAATTTTATATAATAAAACAGATTTAATGATCTTTAATCGGTTTGGTTCAAGAATTAGGTATGTGCAAAACAAGGTTACATAGTAAAATTACACACAATTGATAAGATTGATAGCTATTGTCCACAAGAATGTCCACTAATGTCCATAAGAAGCGTTGCAGTTCAACGATGATATGTCCTCACAGCGAAGACCTCAAAATTACAGCATGCAAAGGTCATACTTAAAAATCCTCGGTTAATATTCCATTGGAATCTTCTCAGTCCTGAAGATAACTTTTGTCCTGCAGTTCAAGGCGACAAGGTTAAATAAGTCCCTCGACGACACTAATATTCCATAGTATATCAGTCCAAGATAATCACCACGATTTCTATCTGTCCACAATTTGGAATCCTATTTTGATTCCCATCACTTTTGGCTTCATAGACGACAGCAGAACAATTATAGCACATTGCTCACATGGAATTATAAATCTTGGCACTGTACAGGTCTGCTACTCATTGCAGATTAAAACTAGCTATAAATTCTAGCTACTTGTTACTCTGGCTGCTGGCGAATCGTCTGGCCAAGTTCTCCTTAATATATACACACTATTTCATAACTAGTATTTCCTAATACCAAAAAGTAGGCATTACAACATTATCATGCATAAACATAACCTAGCACTGTCAAATCAGATTTCACATAAATTACATCATCTACATTGCATCACCTCACAATTATAACTTCATGGGGAATCTCCGAATCTTGCAATCTGTTTTTGATCTCAATGCATAAACAAGTTGACTCAGTTTATAATTTACATCTTGGGTAATCCCCCCGGGGGGGGTAACTGGGTATTCTGGTCGGGTAACCACCCGCGTTACAAAAAACACGAGACCTGGGCAGGTCTCGAGACTTGCAATATAAGGTATCAAATTCAACCTATGCCTCTGTCAGTCTCACATAGGGTATCAAATTTTAATTTGAAGTTTCAGGTACAGTATAAAATCAGCATGAATCTGTTAGAATGATGATTTTTGTGTTGATATCATGCTAAAAACAGAATAAAAAGTCCATAAAATAGCTCAAAATTGAGTGTAAAAGCCCAGGTTAAAATTCCAATGGTAATATCGCTTGGCCCCCGGTCTCCGATAGGGTGTCTATTTGAATATCCTGGTCTCGGATAGGGTATCCATTTGAACAGATCTGGTCTCAGATAGGGTACCATTTCATTCGTTTCTGGTCTCATATAGGGTCACCGCCGGAACCCTTGTAACTCGGGTGGTTACCCGGGCTCATGTACAGGTTACCCCCCCCCCCGGGAATCCCATTTCTCCTCTTGTGCAATCTATCTAGTAAACAACACATGGTCTGATCTCAACACCCCCCCAAATCCCCTACTCTCTTTTTTATCATAAACAAAGTACTTTTCCCATGAGAAATCTTTTCTCAAATAAAATTGAGAAATCAAATTATATACTTTACATCAAAAAAAATGGAGGTTTATAGACTATACAAGTATAAAAACGGAATACACAGAATACTCATATATGCTCCCTATTATTAATAAGCTTTTGGTTGCATATCATTCATTCCAATCGATATCTAGCACACGATTGATTTGTCAAAAATGAGAGTGCCAAAAGCAATTTTTTTCGACTAAGCATTAGAAATAGCATGCAGTATCCCAATGAATTTGTGATGTACAATTTCTTGGGCCTTGCGTTCTGAAGTTAATATTGCACATGAAACACCAAGAGACTATATGTATAACATTCTATGTAATTTATTACCATAATATTCTCTCGTGATAGTACTCAAAAATTGATATTCTTGCTGTTCACAAAGAAAGAAAGCGTGGTCTCAATGTTCGGCTTTTATGTTTTTTCAGATCACAATTAGGCTAATACTTTCCTGAGATAAAGACTTTTCTTTCTTTTATTGATCAGAATGAGTATAAAAGGTTGTCGTTTTCAATAGTCAAATTGTCAAATCGACTAACTTCCAATTGAGTGTTTACAGTTGGTTTGTTGTCAGTATGCTGTGAGTATACCTACATATCCTTCATTGTATTTAAAATTGTTATTAATGCAAATCGACCAATTCACCCTTGGCACTCTAAGGTTTTGATAGAGGTCTTTCACTTTCGGATTTCGGCCATCTTGCCGGAATGACAAGTCCATTCCAAATTTCCTGGAGGCTTTCTATCTAAATCTAAGAACGGCAATGCATGTTGGATAGTATGAATAAAAGTATGGGTCACACTTTGAATAGCACAAGTATTTGAGGTCGGAGTATTAAATTGTCTGGATGAGCGGGAACTACGGGAACTACACCTTTTTTATAGGTTTACTGCATGAGTGAGGTGAAAAAAAACCCTATTTCATTTATTTTCGAAACAAGCTCTGCCGTCTGTCTTGAAATTTGTATTTCCAACCTTTAGCTAGCTTGGGTATTTGTGGTTTCAGCGTTATTTGTTTACTATTGGGATGTGGGTTCTGCTCTCTTTTCGTCATGCAATGAATTTAACGAACATTTGCCTCGGTGCTCCTTTAGACATAATGCTCATAAAAGTGGCCGCTGTCTCATTATGTTCAGAAATGTGCGCTGCCTCATTGCTACATATAATGTGCATTACCTTTTATTAGATATTCACTCACGTGTATTTTCAAAGTTTTCCGTTTGATATTGATGTCAGTAGGCCATGGCCCCCTCTCCCAATGTCCGGAACCGAAACGATGCCCCGATTGTTCAATCATTTATTAAAACGAATGTCAGGGCAGCCAAATATTTATGCCGGCTTAGAGTCAAAAGATTCCTTGGTGGGTTTGTATTTGAAGCTGACACTCGAAGAATTTCCCTTTAAGCTTTTAAAATTAAAACATAGGAAAAATAAAGTATGTGTATATTCCATTCTTACTGTAATTTTTTGTACAGTCATCAAACTGTGCCTAGAATCTGATCATTAAAGCATGCTGCGTTCCAGAATCCACCAGCAATCTAATGTGCTCCGATAAGTAATCTTTGGAACAAACATTTTTATACGCCCGGTATACAGAGTGATTACCATTTAACACACGTTGGAACAGGCAAGCGTGGAAGCATCTTTTAACAACAAAAGCACCAACAACGATTGTCCATAGTATTTTTGAATGCAATGCATAACAAGCAGTTATTTTCCGTACAGCTTATACCATTTTTCAGCTATATCTTTTGTCACAGGAAGCATCAGGAAAATTAACCTCTGAGTGGATAGGAATTTCATAAGTTTCAAATACTTAAATACTAAAGTCGCCTGAGGAATCACAGTTTTGGAAGACAAATCCATTTGGATTCTTGTACGATACACGCTAATCACAACGTATTCCTTGCAAAATCCAGTACCTTAGTCACACATTTAAACAGTTCCAAACACTCCATCACTCTGAAGGTGTTAAAGTTCTGGACCAGGACTCCACCTGGTTTAATCGCGGCGTCAGGGAGGCTATCACCATTCGGCGCCAACCCAGTTCACTTAACAGAGACAAGGGCCGCCACGATCTTCCACCTGTATACCAGTCTATTTTGTCTCATGATCAAAAGGTCATCTTAGGTCATTGACATCCAAGATCAATAACATCTCAGTTGATACAGACACTAGTCGTCGGTCGGGAAAGCCTGCACTTAATGAATCTTTTTTTTGCTGTATGTAAAGGTTTAAATCCCTCAATCAACCATAGTCTGCTTAGATCGGACCTACTGATTTCTGATATACAAGGTACGATATGTCATTGTTATCGTATACTTTCAATTTTTATATACATACTTACAAATGGCACTTGGTTACAAAGCATCTAGTGGTTTTCAATTATTCGACCAACATCATTATTGTATGATGAAGGGATCCATTGCAATATGGGTATAGGTCATGATACCTAGTCGTATATACCGTGTGTTCCCAAAAAAAAACAAACGCAACACTTGGTGGCCAGGCGCCTTAAGTTTTGAAAAACGCAACGTGACTACTTATTCTTTGTTGTAAAGTCATATGGGACCTGTTAGCTAATATCCCTGAAAAGTTCATAAGTGAGAGTCAATATTTTTTAAGATACACGCCAGAAATCAAGTAACCTGCAGGACCATTTACCAATGAGCGCGATTAACTACAAATACAGCACTGAACTCGTTTTTGCGCCCAGAACCACCATATGAATCTCTAATCCTACAACACACCACCATTTTCTTCCCCTTTTTTAAAAGACACAGTTGGCGGCAAAACACATATTAACAATGATGTTTCCATTGGTAATAACATCTGAAAACATGCATTTTACACACTTTACAAAGATCGATCTGCTATGAACAGATGATCAACAACTCTTCGTATTGTCCAAAAAGACTGCATTGGATTAGAGGTAACTCATTCACCATCAATTTGTGACGGCCCACCAAGAGATATTTAACCCAAAATTTAATGACAGAATGGAATACTGATTTGTTATTGGTTTTGGGTTGGACATATGTTTATTACTTTCATAAGTGAGAATGTACATTATTGTCAATACAAGCAGTTGCAGCCCAACGCATGTAATCAACAATTTTTTTTGTAATGTGGAGTTTGCCTATGACTTAGTATAGTTTTATATCTTCTTGAAACATATTTTTATCACCAATAGATTAATGTTTTTATTTCATCAGTTAATAATATTTATGTACATGCAGTCCCTTTGTCCCAGTAACAAGTTATGCTGCAAGAAATTTGGGCAGTAAATGTTGATGCAATCATATGTAATTTGCCATTCATTTTCTGCATTGCCATTCTTGTGGTTTACCTAGCTCCTCATTTTTGTAAAATGGGTCCTGCTGGTTACTTCATGTTGGGGTCAATATCGTAAAACTATTGACTCTAAAATTTATGAACTTTCAGGAATATTAGCTAACAGTCCATCTTACCATACACAAAGAATAAGTAGTCACATGCTTTTGTTCAAAACTTATGCCCTTCCACCAAGTGTTGCGGTGTTTTTTTTTTTGGAACACCGGTCATATTCAGCTGGACGTGCGAGATGCCATGAACTGTGTCCTTTGGCGTTGATAAGTGGTCATTTTTAGATGACACAAAGTCACAAATTGGTTCTATAATTGGCATTTTCATGGGGGCCATTTGTATCTCTATGGAGCAGAAAGAATAACATATACCCCGGGGCCGGGGGTAAAAAAGAAAAATTTTTTTTTTTTTTTTGCTCGTACAATAATTTTCCGCCTTTAATCGTAACTCCGCTTATAGTACTAACAAAATATAATAATTGATATATGGCAGCTCCGTAAGTGTGAAACGAACGACACATATTATCCCGCATGCACACCATACAGACGTCTGGCTTGGGCTGACATTGCTCAGAACTCGGAGGCTGAAGGACGAACTTTTGAACGGATAGGTCTTGCTTATTTTACGAAGGAATACGTGTTTTCCATGTAATTGTAGTTGGTTTAATATATCTTTCAGGCTGAATTTTTAGAACGTTATACAACGTGTTTGGGCCTTAAAGCGATTCAATTATCATATTATGCAATCTCTGGCGTGATGAATCTTTCTTTCAATATATCTCATAGCCAAATACAGTATACGGACTAGATTGCAGAAAGATTGGATTTTTCGCCCCATATACAGTTGATTCATTCACTGCAGAGAGTAGAAGAATCATGAAATAGAATATCACTGACATTTGGTAATCTGTAAGCAATTGGTCCAATGTAGCTGATAAGACCAAAGATTTATTAAGCACGCTTTCGGGAATGGAAGTGGCAACTAGACCTATTTTGCTCATTACGGTCTCCAAAGAATTTATCTTAAAAGAATTTCAACTATTCATTGAATCTTTATCACTAATTGTCGTTTCATATTCATCCGTAAATATTGAGGCAATCCTTTATTAACCCCCATTTTAACGTTTCATCACCAACGTGTTTCAGACATGCCAAAAGTGAAAATATTAAAGAAAAGAAAAAAAAAAAATTACAAATTTACACACTTACGTATGCATATTTTTTTCATTACAAGCTAGAGGACCGAGCCCGAAGATGTTTCCCCAACAGTGACTCTACTTAGAAGGTGTAATCCATCAAACTGACCCGAACGAGCTTGGGACAATCAGGGGTTACCACCTACTCTTCTCAAACGACTGTGGATATACATGTAATGACTCTCTGTACATGGGCCAGACGGCTTAACGTCCCATCCCGAAGGACGGGATGTTCTCGTGGTTCATTGGCCAAGTCCATGAACCACGGACGGAGCTGAACGTCTAGTTTTAAATCTAGTTTATACCAGCTGCCGAGAGGTTTGCATGTGACGTCCAATTTGTCTATTTTGCAATTTCATTGTGTTAAATGCGCAAATGGTTAACACGCCTACGCAACACGGTTTTCTTACAGTAATAGAAAGATGAATATTCTTAAACCTATTGCAACAGTGTTATGTCTGTAATCTAAAATCAAAGGGACACTAGGCACCGAATTGAGATGACAAACCGGGTTGGCTATACTCCCGGGATGGGCACTCCCATATGTGAGTACGCGTCCGTTTTTGGTCCGTCTCATTACCCAATTACCCACCCCTTTTTTTCATCTGATAACCCAATAACCCCCTTTTTGCAGCAGAATGCCCGACGGGGTCATAATCCAGTACCCAATGATCCCATGTTTTGTTCGACTTTCGCTTTTCAACTTAATTTTGCTTAGATGTTCTTTAAACAGGACCAGTTCCATTGGTCCACATATTTTCACTTATCATGCTTAATTTGGCTTCCCAGTCCCAAGGAACTAAATATACAATGAAAGTTACGTAAACCATCGATTATTCACATATTGTAAGTTTCTACTCATCTTTGCTTAGTGAGCGCAAAATTATGCAAGATGGAATTCAATCCTGAGGGAGGGACGAAATAAAAGATTGGGAGCAGCAAAGGGGGAGAAATTAAAACAGTATGAAGACGACGGGGCAGGGTACACTTATACTTTCTCACACCCGTGTACGGGCCCCCACTACCTCTAAAATCGAAAATGGACATTATCAGTCTGAATTGTTTCTCTCTCTCTCCTCCCCCCCCCCCTCTCTCTCTCTCCCCCGTCGATATGTGTACAATGTTTGAATCCCTTTAAAAAACGACGATTACCAGATACTTTTTAAACCCTTCCCATGAAACAAACACAGCATCGATATGCAAGGAATCAATTCTCCCTTGCATATGTTCCATTGTTACATAAACTGTATTAACATAACAATACGCCCTCGTTTTTTCAGCCATGCTAACTTTTTGTTCTTGTGCGTACACACAAAACCAGTTGGTATACGACACACTGAACAATAAGCAGTTATAGAGACTGTGCTGAAGATTAGCACCAAAGTGGTAATTTACTATTTCACTAAGTTATTTGCCTCATTCCCATTCAAATTGGCATTTAGGCTAGAATTCTTAACCTCCCGTAGATCTCAGATTGAAAACATTTCTCTATATCCAAATAGAGGGATTTGAGCACTCTATAAACTAACTCACGGCGGGGGCATATTGATTCAAAAGCGAGTAGATTTTTTCATATGGCGTAAACACAAGTTTCCGTTTTACTCCTCATCCGAGCAAAGCTGTGAAATACATGTTGAGTGAAGCAGTTTTGAAGTTTGACTCAAGGTTGAGTGACAATGTATTGTGTCTCAATTACACTCGTTGATCTGTCTCTTAAAGGTGCATTTCGTGATCCTACACCTTCATTTTTGTTTATGGTACACTAGATATCTTCATGAAAAGGTTATTTCCAAAAATGTCAGTTGATTCGAACAAGTGTGTTTTGTTATTATGAGCGAATGTTCATTTCACGCTTCCCATAACAATGTGTTTTGTAATTCTGTCAGTTTACGGACGAATTACAAATTGCGAATTTCTTCTAGAGTAAGTTGAATATGGGATAAGATTAGACACCATATATACTTAATGCCAACGACAGATGATAATACATTCTCAACTTGTTATGAGAGTAATCGTACGGACGCGGCTTGGATCACGACCACCTTTAAGCAAGTTTACTACCCACAGACGATTGCGGACTATCACTGGTAGATCCGGTTTGGTCATTTTAGGACCCCTGTCAGATCCGACATATCTGACATATCAATCTGACACCGCCTAATCGGGATCGTCAGTAATAAATGTAGGTAAGGGATGGGCGATAAATATTAATATTAGTCTCTTCAACGACGCGTACACTTTGATCTGAACTCAGTAAGTGATGGGTCCCATTCGTTTTTGAACAGAGCACCAAAGAGACTAAATCATGTCGTCGCGCGGGAGTTCCTTATCGGGAATTTAGGGAAATTGGGAGTCTGCGGTCGCGCCAATGCCCGTGTGGTCCAGCCTGCATGTTAAGACGTTTCCAGTATTCTACACTGAAACTGTGCAACATACTGCAACCTCAACGTGCCTTCAAGTCAGCGGGTTCGGCAGAGGGTTTTAGACGCATAACCCCGCACGGGAGTTCCGTATAGGGAATTCGGAAAATTGAGATCTGCGGTCGCGCCACCCGTGTGGTCCCATCCTTTCATAGTTCAAGACGTTTTTCCATTTTCTATCACTGAAAATGTTTCAACATACTGCATACCTCACGTTGCATGCAAGATCACGGGTCGCATGGGGGGGGGGTGGGGGGCGGGGGGGGGTGGGGGGTGGGTTTTAGACGCATAACCCGCAACCGCGCGCAAGTGGCTGTACGCCTGCTAAAACTAAAACTGGATCCATCTCTCATACAGTCTCACTGTAAGGTATTTAGCCCGCTGACTATGTTTTCAGTTTGTAAACTTATGTACCTAAATCTCGTTTTCACATTCATGCGGGACATTGAAGATTAATTTTAAAGAACATATACATATGTTAATCTTCAAAAGGAAATTTTTATTATGGAATACCAGCCAATTTTGTGAGACAAAATAAAGATTTGATGACGTTCACGGCCTTGATTGGTTTATTATTTGCTTCGGGGGACCCATTCGGGAAAAATTACCTAGTCTCCTACATGGAAAAAACAACCGATTATCGTCTCGTCACGTCGGTTGTTGAATCCAGTAGGGAAAGTAAAATTTTTGTACTGTTTATACATACTAAACGGTGTCTTTTGGAAAAAAAAATAGTCACTTTGCGCAGAAGGTCAGGTACAGACCTTGAATTTAACATAGTCGATTTATATATATACGTCGCCCCCGAGAGCAAACTGTACCTGAATACCTGACACTTGACCTGACACTGGACACGTGACCTGACACCTTATACCAAACTAATTCATTCGTTACCGTTTATAACTGCAATACGGCAAAGCAGCAAAGCAATTCTGGTGATCTCGTGTCTACACGTAATCGATCAAGTATGAGACTATACATGTGGTTTCTTTATACAGACTATTTTCAATGCATTTGAAGGCGTAGTAAAGACTATTTTTCAATTGCAGTTCAAGTCATAGTGTTGTACTTTCAATGACGTACTTTTTGGCATCTCCGTTAACCCCATCGGGGTAAGCTAATCTTCAATTGTTTTTCAACATGTTCACAATTCAAATCAATGCAATATATGCGCCTTTAGTGATAGCCATGAAAACAGTAAATAGATAGCAGTGTCAGTTCACGCAGAATTTGAAACAATTTAGACCTCAATGATAAGCTTATACTGCCTCATTGACACCATCACCATGTCACTGGTCATCGCAACGCAAAGACTGGCATGGCAACCGCATGCCTATTTTCTAACTCCGAGCATTTCCTGATCCAATATAGCAACTGTTTACTGATTTTTGTATCGGGGTTCTTCCTAAGATTCTTGGGATCTCATGGTTGTGATTTGTGTTTACCATTTAATCAAAATGTGTGATGGGGAGGCCAAAACGTACCTTGCATGCAATAACATTGGTTCCGAATTTGACACCCTCAACTTTGGTTTACATCCAGAATTCAGGTGATGAATTTCAACTGTGCTTTTAATTTGGTTTTTTGATTGAATGTACACAGTTTTAAAGATGCTATATATGATTTGAGGGAATTTTTTTAGCTCTTTATTTTTCAAATATGTCATGTCAAAACTCGAATCTTTAGGCAAAGTTATAAGAGTTCCACGGGGGGGGGGGGGGGGGGGAGGGGTCACTCGTATACTTTTACAGGTGAAGGTCGCTAAATTTTAGCGAGTTAATCGCTATCAAACATAAGACCCTTGAACATACGCGCCATGGCTCAGAGCTATGGGCTCTGTAGCCATGCGCACCGAATACACTCTACTATCAAAAAGCCCTTTATAATTATATCCACCCCAAACCATTGCACTCCTGGATGCGGTGCCTGGCGAAGCTGCCCTAATGTCTCAACATATACAAACAATTTACAATAACATCTTTGTCGTAAAATTTTCTGTAACCATGTGCTATGTTTTCGAGGAAACGGAAGCCGATTTTTACTCATCAGTCGCACCCATTAGGGTCGGAATTAGGACGCACCATAGATATCAGGGGTGCCTGAGTTTGGGTCTTGCATTTGTTTTTTCTTTCTTCCCCTGGCAACCATATTTTTTCCCATCCCCTCCCGGGTAATCAATTTTCCCCCTACCACCTTGAATATTTTTTTTTCATAAATAAAAATAATGACGTTTTCACAAAATTACTAAACCGGGCTTCTAACGTTTTTTGCCTTGTCATGTTGTGAATGTCATATTAATACTGCCATGAATGATTGAGGACCATATGGTTCTAAACACAAGTTAGAGACATTTTTTTGTGAAAACGTAAGTTCCCCACATTGAATTGTACATAGCCGCGTTTTTGTTTATCTCCAAAAGATCGTAGGATATTACCCACAATGCATCTTGAATCTGAAATTGCGAAAGGGCCTTAGGGAGGGGTCCTTGCTTTAACGGCGCGGGGTGGGAGGATGGAGGTTTGAGGGGACCCGAAAAAAAAAAATTGTTTGTAAGCGAAGAGGGGTAACGGAAATTTTTCATCACAATAGAGGGGGAACATGAACTTAAATGGAATTCAGCATGATCAGGAAGTGAAATTTTTGAACGGAAAGGAAGTGGGGGAACGCAAAAATTGTTGCCGAAAAAAAAGTTGAAATCCTCCCATCCCCCCTGGCTAATATGACGTCCCTAATCTGTATATGCTTTTTAATTTCTGTTTGTGTTTTAATAAAATGGCTTTTGTATCCATCAGATGACAAGCCAGCTGCCAACGCGTATGATTTAAGCAAGGGGCGGGTATATCTAATAGGTCCTAAATTAAAATAACGTTATCACTAGGTCCAAATAAACGAATCAACAATCTAGTACTTGTTTTCTTCTATTAACAAAGCATCTGGGATGCAAGTCTTAACTCCATAAATTTTGCAATAGACCTATCCATTACATCATAATATTCAGTGTCAAAAGCGGTGATGCCCACTCTGCTGTAGTCTACTTTGTGTATTTGTTTATCAAAAAAAGTACCTGATTGCGCCTTTTTTTTGACATTTTATACATTTCATTTTTATTTGAATATTCATGTTTGACAATATTAGTACAATTCGTAGTATTTTGGCCAATCAACTGAGACGGCGAGTTCATAAATATTTTACGTTTAGCAATAGAAAATATTAAGGATAAAATAATTTCCATTACAAAACAAAGGCATGGCATATTGCGGCAATAATTACACACCAAATTCCTACACAGTTTCCTCTAGGTTTTGCCTAAGCATGGTTATGGGTTCTATTATTTGTTTACTCTATCTATTGTTTTTGTTATGTGTACTTGCGTATAGCAATCAGTATTTCACTATCTTTTATAATCGTTTATTTTACACTGGCGAGCCCTTGTGTACCCCTTGTATGGTTCCGCTATCATGATATCAAATGTGCTATCATCTGCAAAATTTTCCTTTAGACAATATTTCTATTAACCACCCGAGGAAGATTTCAACACCAGGGCAGTGTGACTTTCATGACTGCCGAGGGGTTGGTGAGACTTGATAACCATTGATCCCATAATTTCCACTTATCACGCTTATTGGCTTCCCAGTACACAACTACATATCAAGTGAACCTTATGCTGTGTTCGGCGTGAGTTTTTCATTTCATTTTTTTATTGATGGTATATATACTTAATATACTTAAACCATTGTTGACCTAAAAGCTTTTCGTTGTTGTTTTGTTTTTATAAATAGCAATTTGTTTGAAGGAAGTCTGAAATTAAAGTTGGGTCCCACCCAGTAACATTATGTTTTGCTTACTTTTTTGGGCCAATTATTAAGTGGTCCCACCCCAAAAAATCTTCTTATTTACCTCACTGATGAAGTGTCATGATGGTGACATACCAGTTCATGGCTTGCGTTCGCATTCTATCTTTTCAAGCATAAACATGAAGTTAATATTGCGCATGAAACACACAACATAACTATGTAAACATTCTATGCAATTTATTAGCATAAATATTCCCTCGTGATAGAGTCTCAAAGAAGTCTGTCGGATTTTATTTTTCCACCAAATTAGGTTTAAGTATTTTACAGAAGGATGTATTTCCCATAGTCAAATAGTCACTCACATAACTTCCAATTTAGTGTTTACAATTGAACAACTGATATCTAAAAGGGCTTGTTCCGAGTTTGTCTATTGTGTTTCTCTACTTGGTATGAGGGCCTGACACTTCACATACACCCCATCAAGTACCCGTGGAAACAACTATGCGGTTTGTGACGGTAACGCAATAAATCAATGTTGCAAAGCTTCTATTCAATACTGTGGCTTAATATTGATGGTATATATCTTGGAATGAAAAGGATTGGGGCTCAAATTTTAGGACGACAATTAGAAAAATACGGCCTTTCTCTG